>QEWY01002345.1:35530-97836 GCA_006503575.1 Baylisascaris schroederi | reverse complement strand
TATATATATATATATATATATATCACTTGATCACTTGATAGGCCGGATTATCGAACGTTGTGCACGCTGTCCGCCACAATGCATTTCCATTTTGGTCTCATCCTCGCCATTCTCGGCCAGGTTTTACCCCAATCCTGCAGGGTACTGAGGCCCATTTCCGTGCATTGTTTTAGCCATTAGATGACGCCACCTCGCTGGCTAGGCGAGCAGGCCATTACCTCTCTTCGAATTTAGCCGGTCCTCAACCTCTAGCAGGCATGGTCTGGTGATTCGGGGTATGAATCGACCACGCTGTAGGATTGACAGTTCAATACCTTTGTAGCATGGTTAGACCTGCTGGGGCTTACGCTCCGCTACCATAGCTATCGAACGACCGTTGCCACCACTGCGCCACGATGAGGCACCGAAGGAGGATTTTGCAGCGGTATTGTTAATAATATAGGTATAATATTTTATAATGTAGCTAATTTAGGCAGTCTTTCAAGTCGTATGAGTGGTGAGAATAATGCCTGGATGGAAACATGGTCAGAGGCAATGCCAATACCGGTTGTGCTTCAGAAGAGACTTTTCAATGAAACAAAAGAAGCCGAAACGGTTCATTGTTTATTTACTATTTTCTCGTTGATTATGTTTTTTTATTTACTTAAATAATCTGAATTCGTGATAAGTTTCTTTTTTGGTAGCCGCTTTCGCTACAAGTAAGCAGATAACTTTCTTCTCCATCCCACCTTCTAGGCTTCGACTGCGAAATGTGCACGATTGTTGCTAGTGATCTCCAGTTTCCCTTTCCCTATTTCAAGTGGGTATCTCTTATCGTATTCTGCGAACCTTCTGACGAGGGATAGCAGGCTAGCACACCTCTGCTTTGGTGGCATTCGCACCTTCGAAACTTTGGCAAGAAAGGGTGATCGTAGAACTAATTGATTGGATGCAAAGAAAGAAGGTCGTTGTTGGTTTCATGGAGATCAGAATTAAAGCAATATTCTAGTGTGAATACTTTCTAGGTATTGCAAGAATTCAATCGCGTCACCGTTGCCGATCTTGTGCACCTCATCCTGCCCGTTGTATTGAATTGTGCTGCAATGCAACTTGTCGATGAATGTTTGTTGTTATATTTCAATGGATTGCTGTTCATTCTTCACTCCCATCTATAGAACAACCGCATACACTATGCAAATCATCGCCTTTATCATTCACTAAGTAGTATCCCTCATTAACAACGAAAACTTCGAAAATGGAAGAGAAAGGATGGAGCGTCGCTTAGATTTCACTTTAATAGCTATTTGTTTTGAATAATGTTAACTGACTGCCTTGTTTGCATTGAGGTCGGCAACTTTTAGGGCTTGATAACCATTTGCTGTTTTCTTTTTCGATTTTTTAATCCGGTCGTTGAAGAAATGCGTTAGATTGGTTTCGCTATTTGGTTCGTTGGGCCACTCCGTTTACAACTACCATGCATCAGTGAGGCTTTTTTTGGGATTCCAGTTTCATATGAAGATAGCGTGCTAAAGGCAATCGATGCTGGTAACTATCAGCTGCTTAGCTTGTATATATCATAAGCTACGATCAGACAGTTTCGATGCTTGCTGACAACGGTGAAACCCGACTTTGCACCATCTATATGTGAATAATTCAAAACTTCTAGTTACAGAGAAGCTTTTATGGAGGTTATTAATAATGACTCTAATTTCAGAACATCTGTTTGTCTATTCGGTTGTTTTCATACGGCGACTACTGAAGCTAGAGCTATGCCATTTTGATACGCCGTACATCAAAGAGTGACCGTCCCTGCATATTCCACAATGACCCATCAAATTCGAAAGGTTTCATAGACCTTCAGGGGTGCTAGAAAACCTGCATACGTTCTACACTGGTCGGTTTTTCTGCACACGATTGGATTGCAAAAAGAGGATATTTTTTGAATGATTTCTACGATTGAGCAGTTTAATTAATCTGTGAAGGCGTTATTGCGTGTGTTTATTATGTTTGTAATTTTGTAATTCGAGTGGTCAATGAGGGAAATTCCAAAGTGCGAAGCATATCAGTCTGTCGGGCACTCTATTCCACTTATTTTCATAAGAGGGTTACGCTTTTCATGATGGCTGAACAACTCACACTTATCTTTACATCTCTTCTAGAATTTCGGTCCCTCGCATAAGAAAAACAACCTGAAATATTCAATACTAGTCGTTATTTTGCCACGAAAACTATGTGAAGCCTAAATCTCATTAATGAAAGCGCTGTAATCCGCAATGCTAAAGAAAGGGTGATTGGCGGCTCGATAAGAAGCAAAGGGAAATAAGTGGAGAAGTGCTTAACCAATGCAACCGATGGTGGCATTTGCGTATACGGTAATATAGGTGTAACTTGCAGTTAATGCTGTGATATATACGCGGATCTAATGTCGTGCAGTAATGCATCTTTAAAATTTCATTCCCCTTTCCCCCTCTCCTTATTCGCATCAAAATATGCATACATTGAAAGTGCAATTTATGTAGTGCCGGCTAATCTTACAACAGTTTCAGACCCGTAGACAGTTTAATTTGAAATCCCGTTGCATGATCGTTAACGGCCGATCGCAATAATACCACGTATACCCGAACTTCCTGTGGGAAACGCAGTGATTTCGAACCTTACGGTTCTTCATTGCTAACATTTAAGATTTGTATCAGCCGGTATAGAATATGCATGCCGAGTTCCTGCAATATGGTTAGGTAATATATGCGAAGGGCTGGACTTCATGCAGATGCAGCTGAATAGCCCTTCTTCTTTCTCTCTTTCCCTCTCTCTCTCTCTTCGTCCCTGTCACCTTATGTCGTTTTTCTTTCCTATCACAGGCGCACAGCATAAGTTTCGATCATTGCCTTTATCTTGTGAAGGTTCGCCACTGTCATCTACATTGCCTGTCGTCGAAAGAGCTGAGCGATTGCATCCTGTATTATTCGACTCCGAATGACTTGATTTAGATACGTCTACAAGCGCAACAATCCTTCAAGTTGGAAAATGTGGCCGCCTTTTTTTTGCAGGAAGGCAGTGAGGATGTAGTATCGCAGCTGACTACATTTATAAGGACGTTGGTGCTTCTGAGTAAGCGCGATCCGCAGGAGAACGCATTAAGCGGTGGCAACGCCGGCAATGTCCGGAGTGTACCCGTCGATGGTGGAGCTGATGGGCCTCTAGGAATGGCCATCAGGAAGCTTTTCGCCACTGACGTTCGGCTTCGTGATGATGAAAGCTCTTTTTTGAAACAGAGGTTTGCTTTACGTGCTTTTGCAGATATCGCAAAACCGTCTAGTTTTTCTCTCCAATTATGAATGTTGGGCATTCGTCTCCATTTTTTCGTATAGGACAGCCAAGAAGAAGAGTACACAACTGAGACTGCTTATATTTCAGATGCAGGTCTTAGACCCGGCAGTGACAAGTTCCCAGGCCTGGATCGTTATAAGATCGGTGCTTTTAGATGCCTGTGAAAAGAATATTATTTAGAATTGCCTTTTTTTGTGAGATTTTCCAAGAAATTGAATGGTCGTTCTACTCATCGAATATTAAAGCATTCGGCACAACTTGAAGTCTTCTCACCGCGTCATTGGTTGTAGAGACTATGAATGACTTTGTGGTATCTAGACATCTAGATAAATCAGACTCCTTGCATCAACTCTAGTAGCAATGGATCTGTTTGAAACTCTATTATTCGATAGCATACTTCTTTATTCAAAGAAGTTACTCGTTGTAATTCATTGCTAATATAGAGGGGTTTCCACAGGTGCATATAAGTAGGTCTATTCCAGGATTTCTGAAGGGAAGAAAACCACCGCGGAAAGGTCTACAACAGATCAACGAATGCCTCCATTTCACAGGTTATCCATATTATGTTTCATTTAGCGATTTTTAGTGAGTGATTTTATGGGGGATTAAAGTGCAGTTTATGTAGCTTTCAAATTTAACTTCCGTCTTCGGTGAGCTGGAATATTATAAGGGCTATGGTCGAATTTGTGCTTTAACGATATAGTGCTTGTATTCTATAATAATAGACGAGCAAGAACAGTCACAGTTCTATATCTTTGAAGAATCGAGCAATATTTTTCTCCGAATAGAAAATGTGGCAAAGAATTCAAGCATAGAGCAAATGAAAAATCCCCTCTATCTGATAAAAAAAGTTTCCCTACTGTCATATTCCTACTGTATGACAAGGGGAAATTTTCTGAAGTGATAATGTGGTTCGATAACAATATAAATAGAATGTTTTGAGGCGTCAATATGTTTTTCATTGGTTGGGCTCACGACAAGGGAGTGCTTCTCGTGCAACCCCACATCGTATGTATGCATCACTATCACGAAAAGAGGCGAGACTTTGTGTTGCACTCACTGACGATATTGTCTTCCATTGAACTTATTGCTGCTGTTTGCAGACATTATGAAGGTGCGATTTGCTAAGAAGCAGGGGAAGATGTGTTTTTCTTATTTAGTTAGGATATAAAATTTTATTGCAAGCTAATTTTAAATATGTGGTTTTGAATCAATTTCAACCAACAACCATATAATCCCAAAATATGTATAGTTTGATATTTTGGGATTCAGCTGGATATTTCTCAGTTATATTATGAGAGCAAAGTGAACTGTTATTCGCTCACTACGAGATAGATAAATAAAATTGGTTAAATTCACGAGAAGATTATTTGTATTTTTAATTTGTTTCGAAAATTTTAGTGTGCTTTTAAGTGGGATGTTAAAAATTAGAAAATATTATTACGTTTCAGAATGTAGCATCATAAATGATTTCAGCTTGTGCCAATTAAAGCTTCTGAGATGCTTATTTCTCTCTTGTAGACTGCCAATGCTTACCATAGCCTCTATGTGGTGATCTTCGAGTGTCAATACTCAACTATATGAGGCTGTGTAGCGAATGTTCTTTTTTCCGGTTTTTTTTAAAAACTGATACACTTTGGTAGGCAGTTTTTTTTTCGAATGAATATCAGCGTTGTGTGCAATGTTTTCTTTCTGGCTATCTGGTTGTACGGGTTCAGCATCCTACCTTCTTCCTCTCTTATTCTTACTTCCTATACCCCTTCATCTTTGTTAATCTGTCTTTTTTATTTTCTTTTTGATGTATAGTATTTGTTTCCACTGCTTTTGTTTTTGCTGGGTTCGATCAACCTTTGAGCCTTGTTCGCCATTCGATTCGAGATTTGAAGTTCTTCTCCACTCACTTGTATTTAAGCATAAAGCCAACGTTTATAAATAGACAGCTGGAATTGTGATGATAGGTGTGTGTTAGTCGATTTATTTTTCACAATTGTTTCTAGTCGTTTCACTTTATCACTATCCCTTAGAGATATTGCATATATCTATTATTTCACTATATTACTCTATCATTTGTTTCGTGCAACAATTACTTCTCAACGTTTATAAATATACATAGAGTGTTTATTAATGTTTCAATTTCAACGATGACGTCATTCGATGAGCCTCATTTGTGGTAAACTGTTTGCAAATTACGATGGTGAACTGTTATAGATGGTTGAAATATCTTATTTCTTCACTTTCAAATAGGTAGAGGAATGCCATACAAGCATCAATGGAACTTGCATAGAAACTGGAGAGTATATTGAAGAAAATGTAAGTATTTAGGCGGTGCTTGCAGTGTTTCGCATCGCCACATTTGAAAATAGGCTTAAAACTCTCAATTAAAGAAGTAGCGACACAGAATCCGCTTCTAGGATTCTGTTGCAATTGGGATTCTCAATTCGTCGGAGATGCTGCTTACTGCTGCCAATATAAGCAAACATGACGTCGTTTTTTTTGCAAAATTTTCAGAATTTTGTATGGAAGCTCTTTCTCATGACATTTTCCAAAATGCTGAGAAGGAAACAACGAATGTCTTCGACGCAAATTTGGAGATGCAAGTATACTCAGTAGATTGTGCACTTAACGTTGCAAGTTTTACATTGTAGGAAGCGAAATGTCTTGCAATTTTTATTCGTTGCATTCTACAAAAGAACTACGGACACCTTGCAATATTTGCCTTGCATGAGGCGAAATGACTTGTAGTTTTTATTGCATATATTCTACGAGAGAACTACGGAACTACTGCCAATGTGCCAACAAGTAAATAGAACACATCTCGGTGCGTTCGACTGGACTTCGAAGCGCTTCTCAGGTTCAATCGAGGTGCTATAGTTATTCGGCATCACTAAACGTTATTTTGGTCTTGTCTCATTTGTCGCACCTATCTGTTTTGAGCGGAATGTATGCACAGTTCACTTCCAAATTCAGAGTTTTCAGTGAAATATGTCTTCACTGAATTATACTGGAAGGCGCTCAACTACGTAAATATTCAGATATGTTCAGAACACCGAACACTATTCCAATAATGAGAAGAGAACGACGAAACAATATATAAATTACAGATACAATTGTTCACTACTACAGTTTGCTATATACTAATAAATGTTTTTGAGAGAAAGGCGGAGGCGCTTTAGTTATCGAAGATATGGAAAACGTTCGTAAAATCGGCGGATTAGCTAGTGATTCAATTGGAATGGATGTTTTGAAATCAATTAACGAGCTCAATTGTATCTTCAACTCAACAATTTCAAAATCATTGGTGATTTACAACTCAAAAATCAGTGTAATATCTGCGCTCTAAAAGTCTCAACCAACAACTAGTTTGTGGTGTTAATTTTAACACATCTGAAAAAAATAGGTGAATGTTTACAAAGATTTTTTACAAACGGTGAAAAGAGGATTCGTAGGAATACGTCGACATGGGGCAAGATCCCATGATCCATCAATATTACGGAAGTAATTAGCGAGTACACACTTCCCAAGACGTAAAAGAATTTCACTTCTTTTCCAGCGTTCTTGAGACCGCCGCCAATTCATATATGTGAGAGGACTGCCATCGGTCCAAACGTATCCACGGCTAGTCTTTCTCAAGCCGATCCAATAAGTACGACCTCCAGCGCTCAGAACAAGGCCTGCAATGTTGTCTGTTGATATGCAAAAAGCAATTGGTGAAGCAGATAAATAGGTGCTACCCGAATATGTTCCCAATGACCATACGGATAGTTTTATGTTCACCAAACGCAGTAGCAATATTTCCACATCCTATGAATAAATATCACGCTTTTTCAGTTGAATTTTTGCAAAATTTATGCTCATATCTTGTTTCCTCGTAAAATTTGTGCTGAAAATACGGTTGGTTTATGAAATTTTTTGAAGAATGATTAGTCGCTATTTGTTATCGACAACTTCCGCCTTCAATGGCGCTAATTTTTAACTTCTAAGAAGTCTTTCGATTTGTCTTTCTTTTTTTCAGACTTCACCACTTAAATACTCGCCCAATTTCAACAAAATGAGCATCTCAGCATTTTGGAAAATGTCATGAGAAAGAGCTTCCATACAAAATTCTGAAAATTTTGCAAAAAAAAACGACGTTATGTTTGCTCATATTGGCAGCACTAAGCAGCATCTCCGACGAATTGAGAACCCCGATTGCAACAGAATCTCAGAAGCGGATTCTGTGTCGCTACTTCTTTAATTGAGGCATTCAACTTGACGTGAACAAGGATGAAGGACCGCAAGAGACCCTCTAGCTCCGACTCTTCAATGGAGTCGAACGCGGAATTCCATTGCAATTGTTGTGAAGACTCTTACCAATACAGTGGTAGTTATGAAGCTAATACTATGAAACATACGTCTTGAACATAAAAACACCAATTAAAAGAATTGGAAAAGACAAACACTTTGCTTGGGGCACAATACATTTCCAATACGTTCGTAGCCCGGGTCCTACACCGAACACAAGCACCGCTTTAACAGACCCCGCACGATGCGCAAGGCTTAGAAGAGCACACTCTAATGATATTAAATGGAGGGTACCATTTAAGTTCAATCTGGAACTTGCACAAATTATGATACACAAGTGTTGTTTAGAGCCAAGATGCATAACCTATCTTTCTATTTAAGATGTGACCTATCAGTCCACATGACACACTCTACTATTCAAAGTTTTAAGCCTATTTTCAAATGTGGCGATGCGAAACACTGCAAGCACCGCCTAAATACTTACATTTTCTTCAATATACTCTCCAGTTTCTATGCAAGTTCCATTGATGCTTGTATGGCATTCCTCTACCTATTTGAAAGTGAAGAAATATATTTTTCGAAATAAATACGGATATCAAAACAATACGACATTGAAACGGATAATCCATCTATTTCATCAATACCAACGGATTATACATATTATTTGCAGTTTGTTAATGCACCATTGAAAAAATCCACGCAATAAGCTCGCTTTTTTTTTACTATTCTGATTCTAATGGAAACCAATTTCTCTTTTTAATATTCTTCATTATAAATGAAACTGTTTTTATTATGCGCTTATTGTAAATTTACTCGTAATAATTCAATATGGTTGACACTAGTCAATGCCTCAATTAATTTTTCGTGCTAAAATTCTAAGCATGAAAAATATCTCAACTGCAGCACGACCTTCTCAAATGCTCTTTCCATGCTTCCCATTTAACGACATATATTATAGATTAGTCAACCTCATGCTTTTATGAAGGAAAAATCTGCAAATTACTTCACTCTTGCTCAAATTGGCAACTGCAAGATGTATGCAGGCTTGTATACATGCTCTAACTGGCTAAATATCGAAGCATTTGTTGTGACTGACGACGGCGACATGAGAGGACCGAGTTAGGCAAAGAGCAGGAGCCGATAACCATCTGTCGATGCCGACATGCAACAGCACAAGCGAAAGAGACGTATTTTATGGGGGAAGCGTGGGGGGGGGGGGCACCACGACCCCCAAACACGGGTAGAACCAAAGACGGACGGAACCCCGACATAAATAAGCCCCACACATTGCCTCGGACAGCGCATGAACATATAAGTCGATCAAATGCGTTATGTGGAGAACAATTAATGAGAATCGACCATACGAGTAGATGTGATTATTGCAATATTAGATCACAAGTGGACATCTTGGGCTGTGTCTTCGGTGCCATGCAGAGAAATAACCCTACGAGTAAAACCCTTTTTCGAGGCCGAGAAAGGATAGAAGGCGAAACTGTTATGCTCCGATAGCAAAAGCTTTTCCCCGACTTAATGAATGGGTTGTTTGGGTTTTCATTTTGCGCCTCATTAGATAATTTCTTGATAAGCCGAAAATGCTTTCGTCCACTCGAAATATGTGTTCCATTAGCTGAGAGATTATATATGGCTTGAAAGTAGTGAAAATTTTCTCGATATTAGGTGTTGAACTTTTCGTTTTGGAATGTTCTTGTTGGAATGTTTTTTTTTTTTTTTGCGAAAAGCCTGCTGAAAACGTCATGTTTCCATCTCCATTGCAATATAATGTTGTACGCAAATACGAAATTCAAAGATTTCAATATATTAGGTAGTTCAGATATATGCCTGAAATTTGGCTCCTCATTGTCTTTGTATATGAGGTCGTATTTGAAAGTTTCCCTTCCTCAGAATGTTTTCCCATTGGAATAATTCAATCAAGGAGAACAGAGTTCTTGCACGATCTGATCATCCAACTCTATCCTCTACTTGACTACGAATAAGTGAATGCATTTATAAAAGATCGTCGTTGAGTCGTCCAGAACCTATCACATTTTACGTTGTTTTCTGATTATTCCATTATATTGAAGTATCCTCCTTTGGGAAAAATTGTTGCTTCACTGCCAACCCCTATGCAACCCGTTTCATTTCAGCTTATATTATTCGAATACGGCACCTAAAGGAATTGCCTCCTATTCGTGAGACTCTATGAATGCTCGCGAACGCAAAACCACCTCCTCCAACATCAGTCACAAAGGTGATGAAACCCACGGTGATCTCCGCGAAGGGTGTTCTATCAGAACTTCCCCCGTGGAGATCGTTTCGACGTAGGGGCTCCAGCTGCTCTAAATTCTTAAGTCGCCGTAATGCTGCGAGCGAAGGAAGGAATGGCAGTGCACACATTCAAAACGCACATAAATATACATGTATGTGAAAGCCGTTTGACGAGACAGCCGGGGTACGGTATTGCTGCGTACCACTACATTCATATTGAATCGCAGTTCGCACTGCAAATGCCAAGCTTCTGAATAGTTGTTTAGGGTATCTTGTTGATGGTTATACTCGAATCAGTGTTGAACGTTTTCCTCATTGCCATTAGCGAAAATATCCTCAGTTTTATGGGAGATCGCTGTTGATTCTCTCACATATTGATTGCCTTCATATTTTTCTTTTGCATTTTCTTGCTCCCTTTTCATTGTTTCCTTTTTTCTTTTTCTTTTTCATTCTCCTACAAGTTTGTTTGTTTTTTTTTTTAGTATAAATGTTTCTTCTATTACAGAAAATATATTCTCCTTTGTCTTGTTTAGTTTTTCAAGCTATTGAATGAGAAATCAGAGATAAGAAATATGAATAGATGAATGAATTTTTTTAAAGCAAAATTTATGCTCTATAATTGTGTAATTAATTTCAGGTGATGTTGATACGAAAAGGTTGCAATGTATTTGCAGCGTTAACTAATTATGCATCAACTTCGAGGCATCATCATTCGAGTGCATTACAAAACTTTTGTAGGGATCTATTCAAGCGGCATCTTATCGCAATCTTACATCCCCCCACTTTTGCTGTCGATGATTTTGCGTCAACTCGTAATCTGCCAAGTGTAATTTATGCAGGTTGGATTTTTTTATTTTTTATTTTTTTAACCAAATTTTTCTGTCGAACCATTTTCTGCTGTGAAAGTAAATAAAACTTTATAGATGGCTAAGATGCCTCAAAAAGGCGTGATTCCTCACCGCTTAGCTGTTCCATCGTTGAATCTCTCTTGATGGAATGAATGCTTAATTTGAAACTTCCGATGTCACAGGGTTTGCAAAATATTCAATGTCAGATATTAAGTAGAAGCATAGCGCATCGAGTGAGATGAGTATGAAGATGTAAATCTTTTAGTGCTTGGACAGAACAGAAAAATACACTACCAGCTAGTTGATAAGATGCTATTTAGAAAAAGGATTATAATGGAACTGCGTTTGAAAGAAGCTGAACTGCATTGGATTACGATGCTCCTTTCTAGAAATATATTGACTGTATAGGATATTCTTTACTGAATCATGCTTCTATAAGAAACTAGGAGTACAAATTATAGGATATTTGAGATTGGATTTATAGGAAGCAAGGATGCATTAGAGGTTATGTTGTTGTGTTAGCGACATCTTTGAATGCTTTAGGAATTTTCAGCAACGTTTTAATTAGGTTTTGATCCGACGTCAGAGAGTTTACACGTTGGCAATTTATTGGTAGTAACGAGTTTACTGCGAGCCGCTAGACATGGTTGTCGTGCAATTGCTCTTGTTGGAGGAGCGACGGCATTGGTTGGTGATCCAAGTGGGCGTGATGCAGGTTTGCCTTTGAACGGTATATTTTCCTCTTCCTCCCCCTCCCTCCCATCCTCTACCACCACCACCCTCCTCTGCCACCCTCTCTCTCACTCTTAGCCTTTCTGTACTAATCTCGAGGCAAACAAATAAACTGCTTTGGTAGTATCGTTGGTTGCCCTATATTTTTTTGTGATAATTAATACTATATCTTTCTTACTTTTTCATTTCCATATATGGATAGGTTAGTTGCACTAGTTTTATAACGTCTTCCGAGATAATATCAGCCATAGAAATGAATGAAGGAATTTGCTTAGATATACTGTATAGTTGTGACGGTCGCAATGCTTGCTTACCTCAGCAATGATATGAAATAGAATTGTTTTAATTATCGGTACTTCTGACTTTAATCCAATTGGGAAATCCTGTGAAAGCCTACTACCTTTACGCCATCTCATAGATTTCGCTTAGGTGTTTTATCCAAACCTTTAATTATTTTCTTTCGAGAAATAATGCACCTATGAAAGGCTATCGTTTTATTGTCTTTATTAACTGTCATAATGTTTCTAAAATTTGCAATTGAAAAATGTGTGGATATTCACTAAAGTTTATATGTTCAGTTGTTCAGAACGTTTGGAAATGGCCGAAGAAGTGGTGAAGAGAAATGCTGAAGAAATTCAAATACAATTGAGTAAAATGGCTCAAAATTTCCACGAAATGTATTCCAATGAAACAACGCAACCGATAGAGATTATTGATAACATTGAATGGCATTCGAAGGTATATCTTCATATCTCTCATCGTTCTCTTAACTATTTGCTGTGATATGAAAAGAAAAATTATTTCAAGTAATATTTTCTATTGGTAAAATGAATTGTTTTGAGTGCAACAACAAAATTGTTTCCATTAAATTTCTAGAGGTAAAGGCGACACCTTTCTAAAACAATACTGCCTGTAAATTTTTGCTTTAATCTTATTCCTTACTAGGTACTCTATTGTGCAATAAAATTTTTAAAAAATTTAGTTCCATAGGTGGTCTTCTTTCAAATATATTACTTGTATTTTCATGAAAAGAATTCCCATGGGTAAAACGGGAGAAGAAGCTATAATGTTGTTCAAATGATTGTTATTTTTGCAGATGACGTCATTGCAATTTCTGCGTATGTGTCGATTGTTTCGTGTTGGTGATATGTTACGATTAGGTGCTATAAAGTCACGTATGCGTGAAAATCATGGATTGCCTTGTTCTGAATTTCTCTATCAAATAATGCAATCATACGATTGGTATCAACTATCACAAAAATTTAATTGCTATTTTCAAGTGAGATAATAATTGCGATTTGTTTTTTTTTTTAATGATTATAATGAAGAAGATTTTATCAACGTTGTATTGGTATAACTTATTTAAAGGTTTATTCTTTATACGCCTACAAATTTGTTAGGTGATGATAACGCTAAGAAAATTGCTATTCCCATTGAGGAACCGCAATGTGATTTGAGAGTAGAGGAGGGGAGTGCGGAGTTTTTATTTGTTAATTGCTCCGTTTTTTTTTCTTGTGTTTAGTTTTTCTGACTGATGGTTCCTATAGTTCCGTTGATAAAGATATTTCAAGATCGGCGGAAGTGACCAGTTGGGTCATTTGGATGCGGGTTATGATTACATACGTTTGCGAACAGGACGCTTATCGGCTGGTATCTGTTTACCATTGATAACGGATGCGGATGGTCGCAAATTGGGCAAATCAGTAACAAATCCTAAGGAAAATATCTGGCTATCAGAAGCTAAGACATCTCCTTATGCGTTCTATCAGTTCTTCCGACAACAGCCCGATAAAGAAATTGTCCCACTTATTAGGTGGGTGCTCTAATATGGGCTGTTTTATTTTTCTAAACTTTATTTCATCTTGTGATATTGTCGGTCTATTATGACTATAGAGAGGGATAGAAGAGAATGGAAATAAAAAGGTTGTGGTTTTTGTCATTTTTCTGAAAAAGTCGAAGGGAATAAATTCTCCTGATGGTCCTTTTTTTGGAACAGAAATCCTCTTTGAACCATTTAGCGTTTTAACATCTTTCATTAATCCCTCTTTTCTCTCGGCCTTCTAAGGTCGTAGCTCTTACGATAATATATGAGAGTTTTTTTTCCACAATTTGCATATAAGCGATGATTTAATAAATTTGTCACTTCTTGTTATCTTATGAGCTTTTCTATATGATTGGCAGTATGGAACTTCGTAAAAATCAGGTGGCCAATGTGAAATTGCAGTCGAAAAAACCGTTCAACATCGTTGTATCGATAGCGTAGAGTATGCATTGTAGACAAATCATCTGTTGCAAATGCATAGATATATCGCACCATGGGAGGTCTATGTTAAACGTGATCCTATTGCTGATGCTTTCTGATGATAAACATGGCCTATTCTGGACCTTAAACCAGAGGCCTTAAACATGGGGCCTTAAACCAGTGGCCTTACCATGGCCACTTTTAACAGATCTTCATATAGTCCTGGATGCGATCTTATTCCTTTCGTTGGTGGAGCTGAATCCAATCCACATTTAAGCTTGATGACGACTCAGATCTGTTTCAAATACACAAGACTCGGTCAATAAAGGTGTATGGCGACTCATTTATCTTCCTCCTTCTACCATGAAACGTTTAAGAGAAAAATTCGGTTGTAATGATTCTCGAAGAGGAAATATTGTCTTTGGTAATTTCATCGTTGATTTCATTATTCCTCTCGAATAACCCTCTCCCCTTCGTGACTTCTCTTAATTGAGGTTATGGTTGTTGCACCTAATTGACATGTTCATTGTTTATTTCACTGCTTTAAATCTCAATCATTAACGTGGATATACCACTTAACACAAGATATCGACATTTGTAATTAATAAACGTAATGAATAGCATCCAATCAAAAGGCATAAACTCACTGAAAATACTCTACACTCTGGAAGAAGGCATCAGCAACTAACCTATGATATTTTTGCAGGTATTTTTCATTGCGTCCATTGAGTGATGTTGAGGAGATTCTCTCAGAGCATAACGCCAACTTAGGTAAGTGGGTGGCACAGGAACAACTTGCCCAAGAGATGACACGACTGGTGCATGGCATAAAAGGACTCGATCTTGCACAACAATGTTCGAGAGCTCTCTTCAAAGGTTGAACTTCCCATTGCTTTTTTCCATAGTTTTCTTCTTCTAATTACCAAATAAAACTGATATTATTGAATGATGTTTTTGAAAAAAAC
The DNA here is from genome assembly GCA_006503575.1 of Baylisascaris schroederi. Lineage (NCBI taxonomy): Eukaryota > Metazoa > Nematoda > Chromadorea > Rhabditida > Ascarididae > Baylisascaris > Baylisascaris schroederi. The sequence continues at coordinate 83,197 of QEWY01002345.1, read as the reverse complement.
TATTTTTTTTGTATTTTTTTCTCTCATTCATTCTTTTGGAGAATGAAGACAGGCAATCAAAATTTTCGCCACCATTTTGCAAACGGATTGTCAATGATCAAAATATGTGCAAATAAACATTTGCATAAAAGATAACCGCTGACAAAGTAGTGATCTGACTGAAATAGACCGAACACAAATGAATATATGCTGGGATGTCTTTCTTAGGGGATAGGTCAAGCTATTCCGCTAAATCTCAGCTTTTTAAGGAGATTTATTTTCATATATAATAGTGACTCTGATGTTTAACTTTCCTATCAATTAGTTCTACTCATAGACAAGCTACTAAGTTTAACATCACACATTCATACGTTCTCTTTAGTTGCATATCTTGGCATCCAGAGAAATACTTAAATGGGCATTTGTATTGAATGATGCATTATATTTGGCACGCATATATCCCGAAAACGTAGCATTCGATTATAGTTGGCATATGATTGCTGTATAATCTATAGAATTAATAAATTAATTTTCATTTATTGTAATTATATTTTAAGGTTCATTGTCTGATATCGAGAAAATACCACTATCAACATTAGAAGAACTATTTGGAGAGGCATCAATAAGGCGTCTATTGAAATCTGAGGTGAAAACAATGGGTGATCTAGCTGATCGAACAAGATTTGATAAAATGCGAGGATCAATACTCATGAAGAAAGGTGCTCTATCACTCAATGGACAGAAGTTTATCGATCCAAACGAGAGGATCAATTTTGAGAAACTTCTTTTATCGGGAAAGAATGCCACTTTGGTTTGTTGGGGTAAACGTAAATATCAGTTAATTCGATGGATTGATTGAATATTAGCATAGTGTATTATTTTTACTAAAGGGCACCTTCCTCTTATCCCTTTTCCCCGTCCTCTGCCCCATTTTTTGCTCTTCTGCTAATCGCCACGCTATTCCTTCGTTTTTCGGGTAAAACCTCATCAGATTTGAACCTACTGTTATGCACATCTATGAATGGCACGTTTTTTAAATTACTCTCAAAACCAGTCAGAAGTTTAGTCCCTTATTCCCACGAAAAGGTTTTCGAGTTCCCACTTGTGGTACTTAACTTTTCCACTCGTAACATCTCTGTTAGGTAATTTTATATTTGCAACAGTTAATTGATAATGTATAATTGGTTGAGACAACTGATGCTCAAGAAAACAGAAGGAATATCACCGAAAAAACAGAGGGAAAAACAGGGAATACTTCAGAACAAATTTACAGGTCGACCATCATACCTTCTCTTTCGGAGGAAGCCAAGAACAACGTCGTATTTTAATTCATTTTTAGGAGCGTTCTTTAGTATATGCAGTTGGATTTTGTTTTTGTTTTTTTTTTGTTTTTTTTTTTTGCACCACCTGTCTGTGAAACGGTGGTTGGAAATATAGGGGAGGACCACCCTGCCTTTCCTTCCTATGCTGATGCTGACAATTGTCAGGCCAATTAACTTGTAAAAATTTTGAGAAAAATTATTAATTTTAGGTGATATGCAATTTTGGGATTCTCTTTATCTAGGCATATTATTTGACGAAATGTGAATAAACTCTTGTCATAATGATGAGCACTAATAACTGGCGAATTACAAGAAGATATATCTTTTTTTTTTCCTTTCATTTATTTTGGAGAAAGAGGAGTAAGAAGGTGCTGGTGGTAGAATCGTATAGATAGATAAATATTCGTAGATTAGATAAAATTCATTCTTCTTTTGTTTCGTTTTGTTGGCGTAATTGCCAAGTTTTCTAAGCTGATTTTTCTGGGCGATAAAGTTGGATGCGTTCTACAAACTTTTTAGGCTTACTTTTCATTAAATAGCGCATATTTTCAACCGATTTATTATTGTCGTGAACCTTAATTTGTCGATTGATTTGAGACTTTTTTCTATAAAATGCCTGCTTCTATATAAAATGTTCTCTTTCGAATTCTTGTTCTTCAATAAATTTTAATGATATCTTATATGTTGTACTCATTATGGCCTCTTAATTGGCGTGTTTTTTATATAAAAACGCTTTCGATAGATATTCAAAAATTTCGATTTTCATTGAAGTATCAAGTTGAACCTGTACGTTGTTCGATCGAGATTGGGTTTTCAATCTATTCTTGCATTATTATTTCCGAATGAAGGGAAATAAATTGGAGTTTGAATTAACTTCGAAAATGTTGAAAACAAATTTCAACAATGAAAAATTACAAAGTTGTAAAGTTTGACGTTCCCATCCCATTTTCCCGTTTGAGGTGTTTTTGGCAATTGTATACAACTGAAAATGAGAATATTTACTGCATTCAGTGAATCACTGATGTACGCATGTCTTTATTATTACTTCTATTGTGATCTGCTTATTTCAAAATAAACTTCGACTCGAAACGCTGGAACGGCTCTGTGGTTCAGGCTACCCATGAATTATTAGAAATGCTTAATAGCTCGGAGCTACTCGAGACTTAGAACATCCCGAGAAATTCATGAACACTCCAAATTTCGCGGCGTCCCAAGAGTGTCCAAAAAGCTCCGGAGGTCAAAACGTTCCAACTTGCGAGGCGATCCGAAAAATTTTGCAAAGGTCTCTAGCTTGCTTCGTCCGTGAGCGAAATTCCAGTCGCTTCAAATCCAATTTTGTAGTGCTATAAAAGCAGCATTTCACGTTGAACAGTTTATTGGCAGCCGGCTTGTTATGCGGATTGTGAATGCAATAAAGGTTTAAAGCAAAATTGATTTCCCATGAGTGCACATGATAATGTGGCTATTGTGTTGAAAGGTGACCACTTTTTTTTCGTTATATGCGTTGCATATAGTTTTCTTTTTTTTTCGCCGTGAAACGTATTGGGATTGTAGATTGTTCTCCAATTTCTTCAGAAATGAACCATCTGAAATTCATCTCTAGAGCAGTGAAGAATAGCCATTATTTAATCTTCGAAGCGATCGTTTCAATAGCGCTTTTTGTTGAAATGTGATGTGTTTGTTTCAGTTGCGGATGTTATGACCTCATCGCATTCAAAGTTGCAGCTATCGGTATTAACCCTATATAAACAGTTTTTGCGTGCCACCGTCGAGCAACCATCTCTACAGACTCATGTGAAGGAAACTTTCCGTGAGAATGCAAATAAATTCAAAAAATCGGATGTTTTTCTTATCGAATATCATCTTCGTAAAGGCACTCATCAATTGAAAATGTTAAAGGACAGCTCAGTGGTTGGCTTTCATAAAGTCGATATAAGCGATCGAAATTCTCACTAAGGTCGGTGATTGTACTAATGCTTTAACATCTAACTTAGATGTGTTGTTATAATGTCAAAAAAAGGAATCTTGTCTCACTGCGTGAGTCCTATTTAACTTCTACGAAAATTCTCACTGCGTGAGTCCTATTTAACTTCTACGAAAATATAATCATGTATTCTGCAAGAAAAAAAAACAAAAAGAAAAAAGAAAAAGAAAAGGAAAAACGATTCGGGTTGAAAATACTAGTGATAAAAGCAATAGCACTGATATAGCGGTTGTTTTGCGTTTAGAATCCACCTAATTTTTTAGCTACAGCGTAGACGAATTGTTGCCTCATTGAGAAATTTTTTTCACGGTATAAACTCTGGTTAGAATCACATCTAATTTGTTTATTCGATGCCCGTTTGCAGATTTTGTCGACGACGACGACGTTGAGACCACGAAGCACGATTGAAGTGAGAATATCTATATTATTTTGCTTTCGAACAAAAGATATCTTAACGAAAAATTACTTAGACATAAATGGGTGCACAAATTTGGATCATACCGTACAAGATCGATGCGCGACAAAGTGCTCAACTTCAACGTTATCACACCACTGATCTTCATCGCATTATACGGGGTGTATCATCGGAGCAGTTGATAGCTGCATTTCCCTTCTCATTTCTTTTATATTTCTATTTTGGCACAAATTGCTGTGACATTCTTAACGTAGACTTTTTTGATTATCTTAACGTTGATGCTGCCACCTAGTGTAGAGTGAATAAGGTGCAGTTATGCTGTTTTGTTTTAGCATAAATTTTCCAGTTCTCTATATATTTGTCGTTGCATTTACCATAAAATTGCATTATTCATGCTTCAAAGTATTTTAAAAATTTGTCGTTTTTCTTATTCAATTTTCTTTTCTTTTTTTTTTTGATATTTTCTTGTTATCATTAAAAATTTTCAAATTATTACAGGTATTGCTAGCGTTTATGTTCTACTTGATGTGTTTTGCCGATGAACCAACCTAATATGGAATGTTGTTGATCAGTAATAGCATGTGAAATGTTCTTGTTTGAAATAAGCTCTTATTCGATTCAACTAGAGATCACTCTCCTCAGTGTGCTTTTTATGGTCGTACAGACGTTTGCCTGCCGATGATTTCTTGGTATTTTTGCACTTTTAGTTGTTGAAGATTACGGTGGACTACGGTAATATTACCTTGTTGAGGGTCTAAGTCATCCCTTTTTCTAAGTTTTGAGAGTGAGTTTTATATAGCATATTCGATTTATGATTAATTAATCATTTTTATAACTATATAGTTTGAAAAATTTCGCATGCGATTTATAAGTTAGTAGATGTTTTCGTTGTTTTATTTACAGTTTAATTTAATTAAAGTACTATTTTATATTCGTAGCTATTAAAAATATATATATATACTGTTTTCTGAAACGGAGCATTGAGATCGTCAAATACTTGAGGGAATTTTTTTTTTTCGAATGCCGAAATATTTGATGTAGATTATTGCTTGCTCGAGATCATCTCCATGTTTCTAACTGAATTGTTAAAGTGCATTTTATCTGGATAGTTCGGCTCGTTTTTTCATTTTGCCTTCCATCTATGAAGTTGTTTTTTTTTTTTTTTTTGGTTAATATTAGCCTATAAGGTCGTTCATATATAATTCTTTGATAGTATAGGTGGACGGTTGAGTGTCTCATGTGGATATTATGAATGTATTTATGAATGTGTCGCAGGTCTCTTTTTTTTGCATTTCATTTCGACGGTGAGTATGTTTTTAATCGATGAGTTTCCTCAATTCTCTTTGTTTTTAATTTATACCAATAGCATGTTTGTTTTCTCTTTTTTTTTCTTACTTTTTTAACCAGTTTTATCTATAAGACTGAAGTCGAGTTAATGTTTTGTTTTTTTTTCTTTTTTTTTTTTTTTTTTTTTTTTTTTTTTTTTTTTTTTTTTTTTTTTTTTTTTTTTTTTTTTTTTTTTTTTTTTTTTTTTTTTTTTTTTTTTTTTTTTTTTTTTTTTTTTTTTTTTTTTTTTTTTTTTTTTTTTTTTTTTTTTTTTTTTTTTTTTTTTTTTTTTTTTTTTTTTTTTTTTTTTTTTTTTTTTTTTTTTTTTTTTTTTTTTTTTTTTTTTTTTTTTTTTTTTTTTTTTTTTTTTTTTTTTTTTTTTTTTTTTTTTTTTTTTTTTTTTTTTTTTTTTTTTTTTTTTTTTTTTTTTTTTTTTTTTTTTTTTTTTTTTTTTTTTTTTTTTTTTTTTTTTGCTCAAACTCATTCAATGTGAGGTGTTTTGAAGCAGATTTTGAAGCATTTATGAAGATTTAATGTTATATTTCGAGTTCTATAAAGGACTTCCGACTTAATTTTAGTTGTTCCGATTTTTGAGATAAAATAAATTCGATGTATGATGTTGGGTTTGTTTAATCCGAAGAGATTATATTCGAAAAGAGAAGTTTCTTTGAATTTTCAATGATATTATCATAGTTAGCAAAATTTTCGAATGATTTCGATCAGCAGATATTCCTATGGTGGCGTGAGGATAATCTATATGCCCGACAACCAATCTAGTGAAATATGGAAGTTTTTTTTTCAGCTTTTAAAGCCAATACCATTCATTTTGTCTCTTTTCCAATTGTAGTCCGCTTATACTACGGAAATGGTTTTGTCATCAAGTTGGATATCATTATTTTTAACCATCAACCACTCGGTTAAGTTGATATGTTCTTTTCACCGATTTACTTTCATAAAATGTGTTCACCGTATGCAATCGAGCATCGACAAACATTAACGATCGCAACTTGAGCAAAATTACAGAATCGAAAGAAAATTCCACTGCAATTTAAAACATTTTCGATAAAATTTTTTCAACGATTCATTAATTTGAAAGTTCCAAAACGACTCGTTTAAAGAAGAAATCATTGTGGACGAATCACTTAATATACCATAAGGGTGGTATTTTATTTGGTCTCCCATTACCTCATATCATCACGAACCTAAATTAGTTCCTTGTTGTTCTATTTGCTATTTCAGCATTCAACGTTGCGACGCCAATCAGCAATTTCATATTATCAAACCGTGTCGAACGCCACCAACTCTTTGAGACGATTCGTATTTGTAATCGTGCCGAGTGTCATTCAGCTCATTCATGTGTATAAAGTGCCGTTGTTTTCATTGCTTTCGTTTGATAAGGTCACGTGAAGAGCGCATGAATTCAGCGTAATATTCGCAAAGACCAATGGTTGCTATGAATGGTGGATATATATATATATATATATATATATATATATATATATATATATATATATATATATATACATATATATAAACAGTTGTTGTGTAGAGCTTCTTCATGAATGTTATCATCATCTTCATTAAAATATAGGACAATTCGTTTTTTCATGATCATGATCGAAGCCTTCTTCATGCATTCGTTCCAACTCGTCCTCAGCGAATGCATCTTTCTCGGCTGAAAAATTCGAATCCTAAATATTTCAACACTTTTAGATAACCGCAAAACGGCTCTAGTAAAGGTCGTCTACGTTTCTTAGAATCCAAACAACAAATGTTATCTTAAATATTAACTTTTACTTTATAAATTATCGAAGACAAGAGAATTTAAAGGTTCTAATAGGCTACAGAGTTGAATCGCCATCAGAGTACTCAACGAGCCATAGTTCGACGAGTAGAAAATGCAACAACACTGTCCTATGTGATAGGTTTACGAAGCAAAGCAACTATAAGCTGAAATACATAAACGGGAGAATTCATGCTCGAAATGAAGGTGAATGCGTCCAATATGTACGAGTTTCACTTATTGATGATAACCATGTAAGTATCCCACCAATCTATAATAGAATAAGAGAAGTAAAAGTTACATAGAAGTCTAAATTTTCATAGAATTTATTTTACTTTTGCAATGAATATCGTGAAATGCATGTTGAGATAGTAGTTCTATGGGCATTTAGAAGATTGGAAAACGACAATGAATTTATAACTTTAAAATTGCGCATAGAAAAGAAATTTTTCAAACGATAAAAATAGTAGATAAACCTACATATTTCTTCATTTTTTATAATGTGTTTTATTTCTTCGTTTATTTTCACTCGCTTCGAGCCGGTACTTTTATCTTCTCTATGATCTGAAAAATCGCAAATAATCGTATAAGGTTTTGCAATTTGAAAGTTATAAGAGGGATCGTTTGAATGGAATGAATTGAAAACAATAATAATCATACACTTCCACATGGATTATGTATTTTCCCAATTTTTACGAAAACTCAAGTTGACAGCTTGCTTCGTGTGTTTCGTTTAAGAATTAGGCGTAAATAAATCTGAGATTTTTTCGAACAAAACAAAAGAAAACAAAAGAAAACAAAACAAACAAAACAAAACAAAAAACAATTTCAAATATTCTCGAATATAATCATATTTCTAAGATCATTACTATTCTAAAATTCCCTATGGAATTTTCATTCAATTATAAGTGAATTCACCGAAATTCATTATTAAAAAATATCAAATATTTATGATGTATTATTTTCGAATTAGTTTACGAGGCATTATTGAATCGGAAATTCGAATATGACCTCAAATATGTTTCATTGTATAGCGAATGTTCAAAAGAGATAGATAACTTTACCAAATGAAGAATATTTATATAAAACTTACTAGCGTTTTCAACGAATTCTTTCGTTTCTTCGATATATTGTTTCAATTTTTCTCGCTGAAAAGAATTCAATTAGATATTTATCATAAATAGATTAGAAGAAGAGCATTGTTCATTATTTCTAATATTTCAGCTAAGAAAATTATTCAATTATTGTTTTTAGAAGAGTTCATCTTATCGATCTCGACAATTGAACCGTTTTTTTAAAAAGCAAATTCTCTCATTAGAGAATCAAAATTTTCTATGAAGGAAAACTTATCTTTTTCTGCTTCAAAGGCAGGAGGGAAGCAGAATAAAAAATTACCTCATGGAGAAAATATCGGTAAAGATAAAGGAATCTAAAACAAAGCTTCAACAAACAGAGATAGTAGGCGTATATATCAAGAATACAGGAATTATTGTACTAACTACAAAACATAATGACTCTTTTAAACCTGAATTTTATGTTTAATTAGATAGTTTTAAAGCATTGCACACAATAGTCTAAATTTGCATATGACATTAATATTTATATCAAGAATAAGTGTTCTAATTTTATGCTTACCTCCCTTTCAACGATTCGTTCTGATAGAGTGGAATAGCGCAACGCAGTAAACGATGAAAGAGGCGAACGTGCAATACATAAAAATTTTGTTGCTGTACGTAACATTCCTTCAGATTTATTTCTATAAATTTTCGTTCTTTTAAGCGGAAAAAAAAACTTCAATATTTCATAGAAATTGTAAATAACGGTATCAGGAAATTAAATATTTTATGAAAGGAGTTTGTTATCTAAGGTATATAAACATCGTATTGTTGAGCAATAACACTCAAACGTAACTAAAACGTGATGAATATTTTAGAAATAATACTCTATAAACTAAACAAACGAAAAACAGAAATATTTATAGAAATTTCAAATAAATGAACTTATATAAAAAGTAAAATTAAAGTAAATACAACTGATATATGTGCTATGCATTAGCTTCTATGTGTTTACTCATTATCCGTTATAATTGTAACACCGTAAATGAATATATGTGAAGAGAGATTCTTTCATGGAAGATAAGAAGTGAGGAAAAATAAAACTAAAGAAAATAAGTAATATTATCGCAATAAATATTCAAAAGAAAAAAAGAAAGAAATGAGGATTTTCAATGTGAACTATTTGCATATAAACATCCGACATTAATGGTCAATAGCACATACACACAATGTAAATTGGAAAACGCACGTCACAACTCGCGATGCATCGTCTTTAGCGTACGTCAACCCCCTTTCTCTCTCCCTCTCTCCGAATGAACGTATTTCGTGAACGCCACTCCCTTATAGGGGTCCATTTTAGCCTATATATATATATATATATATATATATATATATATAAAGTCGTCATATGAAACGATGCGAACACAGAACTATGTACAACATACATAGATACATGAGATCGGAAGTCATAGATGACCCAAGGAGTCAAGCCAACTTATGAATACGGTTAAATTTTGCGCATCGATTACTCTTTGAGGTAACTGATTCTAGATTGGGACAACCCAGAATTAAAAGCTGTGCAATGCACTATCAACTGTACAAGTTTTGCGAGCTATTTGAAAGACATGAACAGGAAGCCCTCGAACAGGGGCTAAAATGAAGAACTTTTTGCTAGTGGGACACCAGAAAAGCCACGAACGATTCGGTAGCAGAGGGCAAGATTAGACTGAACTCTTCGATATTCTACGGACCGCAAATAGAACGCCCCTTGAGCCGATTTGTGTAATCTGGGTTGAATGTAATGTAATCACGGGAAAGATCTTGCAAAAATCAATGCAAGTAAAATATCTTTGAACTTTTCAATTTGATCTATATGTTTTCGCAAATAAGACGGCTACCAAACATGTCAGCAATATTCGAGTAGGGGAACGGTAGAAGTAATAGCAAAAACGCTTTACGGTAATGTTCTAAGCATTTATATTGTAGCGCACGTAATATACAATTGATGACTCTAAGGTTATTCCAACGAAGGCCAGGAGAAACCTTCATATTGAGGTCTCTAATGCCACAGTCATCCGATGACAAAAAGCCTCCCACTTACCGTAACTCGGTATTTACGGTAGAAATTGATATCCATGGCGGTGTATTTGTCATAAGGAGCAACTAACTTCCGCCTTTTTGAGCATTCACTAAACAAAGTGATATCTTTTTGTAGGACATGAAAATCATTTGGTGGGATCCTAGGATGCATTCCATTAGTTGCTTCATAATTTCGAGAATAGAATCTACCAATCTTAACCCTGAACGATCTATTTATAACGAATGATTTCAGCCATCACAAAAATATTCCTAAAATTCAATACGCTCTTAACATGTATAAAAATTTCTTATGTTTTTATAAAGTCAAAAGCGTTTGCATAATCAATGCATTTTTCTTTCATAAGTTTTCATAAAAATTGTTCTTTCATAGAAAATTTTCATAAAAATTTTCCTAGAAGTTAGAGATACAACGCACTTCATAAAAGATTTTCTTTCACAAGTAAACTATATAAAACTAGCATTAACAAAGCGAGAAACAATCCGCAAGGATACCGTAGGAATGATGAGAAACAAAGATCACTGAATCTGCACAGTAAAGACAGTCGATAGCCACAATTGGTAAAAAGAGTGGATGAATTTTGCATTATTAGTATAAAGGAAAATAATTCGTTGACTTATATATCTGATCGGTCACAATGAAAGGGTGAAAGAAATGAAATTATTCAACTAAACATAACAGAGTGTGCGGGTACTGACTGGGAAAAACAATATATCTTTGGTGGGAAAGTTCCCACCAAAAATTGCCCGTAATAATTGCGGGTATACGCAGATTTTGAAGATGACTGTGATCTCGCAGATTTTGAAGGTGATTGCAGCACAACCGGATAGGTAGGAAGGATAAGCTTGACCTGTATGAATTCACCGTTGAACACAGTACTAATCACAGATCATCTGCTCATTGATAACTGAAATTGCAAAAGAACATCGTTAGCTGTTGGTACCATGAAAAGCACAGTGATTTGTTACCACCTGATTGTATGAAGCCTCCCCCCTCCCTGTTTGAAGCAACTAGTACCATGCCCACATCACCCGCCATCCAACTACAACGTTCCATTCATTCCTCAAAGGTGCTCAATATGGGGTATATATCATACTTGATTCTCTTACTGAAGAGAGGTCAACCCGTTTGCCGTGATGTGAGCGTTTAATTGCCACGAAAGGACCTTACACTATCTAGCCCCCCTCTCCGGCCATAAGTCTCCAAATCCTTACCTTCCTGCATAGCCCACCAACCACGATCAACCTTTATGGTAAAATCTGAGAGAACTACTTCCACAAGACATTTGCATGCTACTTCTATTCGATATTTGCTAATAATACAGCGAAGAGAACAATTTTATTCATTCAACGATATCAAAAAGTAAGAAAAAATACACTTGTCCCCTTTTATGCACAAATAACAGATAAAGATAAACTCCTCAGCTTTATTTTTTGAATCCTATCTCATTGGAAAGTTGAAAATAAAAAATTATGCAACGATAATTGAGACGTAAATTCATTCATATACGACAATTATCACAAACAATAAGACTTTTTGTAGGGCCATCTCGACCACATTTTTACAGTCGATAGCTTTTCGGTGATGAAAAACCTTATTGCAAAAATACGAAAAGATAGATCAAGAGTTTGAAACTGCGGTCATCATACTCGCATATTCATTTCACAAATCGATCCTCTTCAAAATCATCGCTAAAATTCTAGAAGATTAGCAAAGCCGTTGATGAATAGTAGGAAACATTCAGATTTTCTAAAAAAAAAAGAGAGAAAAATATTTCGCATATTATGCAAAAAATTTCGCTAAATAAACAACCGATGGATACAAATTTCTTCGAAGGAAACGATGAAAATACAAGTTTAAGACGAATCACTCGATTATTCCATATGTAGCAATAATATATTCACATGATTCACAAATTAAAAACTCTATATTCGATTCATAATTTCTACTTGAGGAGATTTTGAAGATTCTAACGATGCATAAACGAGTACCTTCCCCTCATTTTCATTTATTACAACCAGAATATTTATATTTTTTAATTAACAAATACCACTCTTTCATTCAACTAAATATAATAAATTACTAAAGCATTTCAAAGCACTCAACTATATCCCCTTTATATAGAAAAAGAATTGCCTTCATCTCCTATTCAAACCATTAAACCTTTTCGTATTTCTTTTCAGCTCTTTTGATTTCTGTATTATAAAAAATTAATTGGTGATATATATAAGCGATAAAAATGAAATAAAAATAGTTAAATAAAAACATCAATCGAGAGCTCTCAAAATACAGATGCCGAATTGAATTTGTTCTGCCAAAATACAACGATCAACGTAACAAGATACATCCCGGCTGCAACCCAGCATTGCGTCGCCTTCTCACTATATTTGTCCTCGATCATACTGAAATAGCCAACTTCAGATTAGATCCTCAATGGTAGCAATATTAGATGTCATCGCCGTAATTGAAGGCCTTTCATTATTTTCCGTACAAATCATCGACATGATTTCGATAACCATTTCAAACCATAATAAACGAATTATTGATTCAATAAACTGTATTCCCAACATAAAAGCAACGAAATGATTATGACGTTTCAACTACGCAACGGATTATAAATCCTCTAAAGAAAAGTAAATATATCTAATGAGAGAAATAAAGTAAACAACTTACGCATTAGTAAGTGGAGGTACTACACCATGTTCAACTTCCTCTTCTGGGAAATGAAGATCAGGAAATAAGCTGACCGCTTGGATATAAAAGAAAACACCGAGAAGGCCGAGGAAGACGACACCCCATACAGACATCACCATACTGTAAATATAAATAGCTAGAACATGCAATGACTTAGTTAACAATAAATTTCATTCTATGCCAATAAACAAATAAAATCGACATAAAAGAATAGGGAGGGGAATCTTCTTTTTGTATAACTTTGCATTGAAGAAGCGCGAAAGAGGGTTTTACAACAACTCCCTCGTACCTCTAAAAATTGTGGATATGAATGGGCAAAAATTACATAAAACTATCAATTACCAATGGGTAACTATCACAACAATTGGTATTTTAAAAAATAAGAAAGCAATCAATTTATTTACATCTTAAAATATTATAATAAACAAATAAAAAACATACCAGAAAGCGGACAATTTTGGTCCACATAGAGGGCATATCTTCGGCATAGTAACTGAAAAAAAAATTAGAGATTTATTTATTTTACGCAATAAAAACGCTGTTGTTTAAATTCAAACAAATCGACGTACATAGACATATGGATTAAAGCTAAAAAACTACTACAAAATAGAGTGAATATGGGAGCATATAGAAGGATGTTGCACGTCTATCTTAAGTGATCGATGCAATGAGCTGTATAATTTTGGGGAAATAATAATACATTTTTAAGGTTGCAGAAATACTTGGATCAACACAATAATCATTGAGTGCATAATGCAGCAAAGTTGCTGTACTTGAAGATATTGATAGAGTGCATGAATATAATGGCAAAATGACGTATTCTGAAGTGTAAAAGAATTTGTTCTTATGAATTAGAGAAATATAGGATGGGGAGGAAATTGATGGAAAAGATAAGATAAGACAAAACGAAAGGGTAATGCGAATATCGTCGTAGCTGGAAAAATTAAGAAAAATGGTGAAAAATTTTTTGAAAAAAATGGAGCAGTGACGAAAAAAATTTTAGGAGAAGACCTAACAGCGCCGAGAAAAACCGAAGAAAGGTGAACGATCGAGATAACAGTGAAGAACTTTCTGAAAAGATAGTAAGAGAGAATTGAAAATGCCGAAAAAAACCACTGAAAAACAAGTGGAAAAGAATTAAGAATATCTATTAAAATTGAAAATGTTTTGCTTTAACCTCTTCGGCTTTTGCTAATTCATAAAATGTTTTTCTCTTCAGTTTTCATTTTCAGCCCATTCCATTCTTTTCTCTTCAGTTTTCATTTTCAGCCCATTCCATTCCTTACGAAATGTTTTCCATTGTTGCTTTTATTTTTTTAAACTTCTCCATTTCCCTACTACCTTAAATTCTATTCTATTTTTTCGATCTTTCTCAACTTTGTTCCATAATTTTTCAATTTTTTCCACCCATTTTCCTAGGTTTTCAAAATATGTACCACTCTTTGTGCAATGTTTTTCAATCACATTCTTCCAGTTATCACCTCAGTTGTAATTCGCAACAATGAACTCGTTTGCAATCAAAATCTAGCATTTGTTTGGTTTGTCGGACTGTGCCCCATGCACGGTTCTGGGCTCTATATGAAACGGTCCTAGGTTTGCAAACTTTGCCTAGAGTCAGCGTCTTCTGCTTCGATTCGAGACCTTATCTCACTCTCAATGAAACTTATTAGTTTAAAACGATGAAGACGGCTGTCACTCAAAAAAAAAAAGAAGAAATACTGGATATGATCCCCTTTCAAATGACAGTGAGTAGTAACGACATAAACTTTTTCAGGAAAAAAAGCTAGACCAACCTCAATCTCCACAAACAATCAAATCTATTCATTATCAGGATCAAGATAAGATTAAAAAACATACCCACAGCCGCAATGATTACTGATATTCACTGATAACACTCGAACAGACTACATATGGCAGACTCGAACACAATATAATACAAAGTGTTTGTGGATGAATGGCCATTTACACATACGAAACGAAAAACCACTTCAGCGGTAAGTTTCGATATTCCAATGGGTAAATGTGGAAACATATGAGAGCAAAGGAAAATAATTATACGCATTTTTGTAGTGAAGACAGGAAAAAAAAAAACTTCGGGAAAATCACTAAAAGGTGGGAAACTCTCTCTCCCTCTCAATGGGATAGGTGAATATGAAAAAAAAAAAGCTAAAAACATGAACATGTAAAAATTGGTAAAAAGTGGCAGGAACGATGAAATGCACCCAATAATGCATCAAAAACTTTAAGCGAGCTGTCCACACGCATAATACAGTACATTTTTTTTTCACAGTACATTTTTTTTCCACCCAAAAAACGATAAAATGTGATGCGCCCAAGATAAAACGCAGCCGAACAATCTATAAAACGCAGCCGAAAAATCTATAAAACGCAGCCGAGCTTTAATGCACCCTATACTATGTATAACATCTTCAGAAATTAAGCGATCAACTCAAAAGTATGTGTAAAACTTCGTTACTCATGCAATGGATAGGAGAAATGAAACTCTTTGCCAAGTGATAGACAGAATATATAAACACCGATGCGAACAGTCACGATTCTAGCTTAACTTCCTTAGCCAACATCAAAGATAAACTTCCGGCAGCACTATTAAATAAAACTAAAATAATGGCCATAATCGCTAACGAATCGCAATACACAGCAGAGAGAACGATTTTGCGCTGCATATTTGCGATTTTCGATCTTTTACACATCTACCGTACATCTAAGTAAACACGCCACAAAATGATTTTCTAATATTTAGATTTTCTCTTTTATTCTTCGTCTTATTCAGCTAGGTTTTTATTGAGTTTCGACCTTGAAGGGGTGTTCAGTTCTAATGGTCCATCCATTTATCACTTACTTGGGCAAATTTTTAAGTAAATAGATACATGAGATTGTGGCGTAAAATTTGATCTCCGGTCGCGTCATCTATTGCAGCTATATATCAATATCGTTGATATAAGGGTGTTGGTATGTGGCGTCGATGTTATCGTTTGTTGTTGAGCGGGGAGTTTGCTTCGTTATTGGGGGTGGGGGAAGGAGGGAGGGGAACTGTTAGAGCGGTTTACTTCGTATTATCAGCGATTGTTCCTTAAAACTTCTATATTTTCTCGCACAGAATGTTATTTCTCGCTGAAATTTTATCGTCATCTATCCTTTCTCTTTGTCGTCATTTCTATTTAATGCTCCTAAGTTATTTTCATATATTAGAAAGAAAGCAAACAATTTCGCCTCATTAATAATCTTTAAAAGTTTTTAATACTCTTTTATGCATATTTTCATGATTTTTCGAAAAAAAAAACGCATTACGACAGTGTTTTACTTAAGTTCGTATATAGATTGTATATTTTTATATCTGAGGATGCAATCAGCTTATCGATCAGTGAAATTCAAGTGGGTGGCATTCGGCGATTATACTATTCCCTCTTAACATTTTCTTTTTTTTTATAGTTCTTTTTATTAACCTTTAGATATTATGAAGGTTGGAATCTGCATAGTAAATAATAAGCAAAATTTATTGAATAATTTGCCGAATAATTCACCTAAAAATGAGATTATTAATTATTTTTGTTTTGATGTATTTTGAGGATGTTAGGGTAAGTTATAAAATAAATGTCTCTTCAACGTGCTTTTATAGTTGCTCTTTCGTTATTTCCTTATACGTATGTTCATTCATAAACAGGAAGGCCATTTATCAGCCTTCTATTGGCATATTGGAGATCCGTTCGTTGTGATTGGCGCATAAGAAAGGTTGGGAATCAAGTTGATGGAGCGACATCATAGAGAAGCAATTTCCATGTATTGGCAAACTGTCGAGAAGGGATTCGTGGAGGCGGATGGGAGAGGGGAGGAGGCAACAGTTTGGGCAACCGTAGGAATAAGGGGGGGTCGAGGTGATTGCCGTTGATGGGATCCCGGATGAAAACTGCAGCAGATTCTGAAAAAGATTAGAAAAAAAAAGACGGATATTTTAATATAATCATTGGATTATCCACATCTTGAATTAGACTTTATTTTCCCTTTGTAAGATTATCCACGGTTATTCTGTTATTTTATTTGATTTAGTGTTCTTTCATTCTGATCGACGTCATTCATCATCAGCTTAAAATTTTCAATTTTTTTCGAGAGTCGAATTCAGTTTATAATTTCTATCTTTTCCGAGTCGGCGGAGGGTGGAATAAACTCCTTGTTGATGTCAGATGCCCTTAACGTCTTTCGGTTCACTAGTCACTTAAGACGTTTCAACGACGAAAAGATCTTTTTGTTTGAATTTATGTTTGACTGATATAAGCTTTTTGATGATTGTGATAGCAGATTTTATTTTTTCGTTTTATTTGATTTTATATTTTGAGTATTCTTTACTTTGCTTTGAAATAAACACTTCAAAAATCATCTCTGAAAATCCTCTCTAACCCTTAGAAAGTTTATATCAACGGTTTTATCTCTATTTGATAAGATACGTTTGAATTGTGCAAATAAGTTTAGAAAGCTTCTAACAAATGGGAACTGAACGGAAACAAGAAGCATAGAACAAGAATTTATCTGATCCTTGCTATTTCTCGAACAATTTGCCTAATCTACGTTGTTCTCAACCATTAGAATTGTTCTTCTACCTTTCAAAGGTTCTATATGTTCAGCTTGATCTACATTAGATTCAGCTTGATCTACATTAGATATTCTACAGCGTAAATTTTATGGCGGTGAATTTGTACAATTTCAACTCAACGCTATTTTCAGGCCTTTCAACAATGAGTATATTAATACCGTTAGTATCAGTATCCGCGTTCTGGTTAATCATCGGTGCGGGTGGTCCTTTTGTTGTACCGAAAGGTCCAAATAAAGGTAAAAAGAATATGTGCATAATTCTGCGATCGATTAACTAACATATGTTTTTGTAATTTAAGCAGTTTTTTTTAAATTCATAATCGTTTTTGTTTGAATAAAAATTAGGCATTCAATGTTATAGTCGTTTTCAAGCTCTATGATAACGTTTTGAGCACTTATATGAAGCTTATATAATTGAATTATTGGCCTATCAATAGTCATATTTTACCACTTCAAGTCTATGAAGCCCCATTTTGAGTTATTATTATTCTGTCGATTCACTTCAATGAATTTTCTTAGTCATAAAGTGAATCGTATCGGGCAAGCATTCCTTTTTTTTTTACACACATAGGATAGATTCTTACCTCCTGAATCAGCACAAAATGAACGCTGCTTATTGCCTTGAAATTATGAGGAGCTAGTTTTTCATTGATATCCATCTTAATAGAATTCAAATGCACTTTGTAAGAGTCAATGATAAAAATTAAATTTTTAAATTAGTCTGCTATATTGTTTTTATTTTTTAAATTTATAGCTGATTAATTTCATGGTTACAGATCGGTCATATTTGACTGTAGAAACGCAGAATTGATGGCTCGTTTTTTTTTTTTTAATAGTTGAGGAATTATGGAATTATCGAGTGCTATGATATGTCCCATATTTGCAGGTATCATCCAAACGATGATCATACTTACGGCGGCTTGTTGTTGGCTATTTTGGATTTTAGTTTATCTTCATCAGCTGAATCCACTCATTGGACCACAATTGCCAGTAAGGACAATCAAGTGGATCAGCGAAAAATGGGGTGATGCACCTCAACTCGTCAATCAATAAGTGATCTAATATCGAACTCTTATCGGGATGTCCATAAGAGTTGTGAACGATATCACCTAAATTCCTATCTTTTATTTATACCCGTATCATATAAGTTTTCATTATCATAGCGTCACTTATCATTTTTAAGCAGTAAAAAAAAAGGAATTTCCTAAATATAATATGTATAAAAACATGTATTTGCATATGTATTTGTATATAAATATCACTACTATGTATTTATATACAAATATGACTACAATTCTTCTTTTTTTGAGAGGGAGAAGGGGAGGAAGGGGGGGGGGGGGGTGGGGGGGGGGGAGGAGGAATGGTAAACGATGGTTTTATTTAAGATGGGTAATTTTATGCATTCAACTATGGAAGAGATATTTCTTGTATTTTAAAGGACTTCAATATTGTTCGATGTTGGAATGTTGTGAATTTGTTTAGTTCGTTGATTTCATTTATTTTTACTTTATTTAATAGTAAGTTTTTATTGATATACCAGTCACAATTGTTGTATGATATGCAATGAATTTTCCACAGGTGGATAATATGAGGTGAGAGCTGTAATACTTTCACGCTTTGTGTTAGTCAACAAAATGGCATACTCAAGAAGATTCTTTAGAGTTTGAATCTGTGAGTATCGGACTGATCTACTCACATGACTATTAAAAGTAAACACTGATTTGCTGAGATAACATTAAGTTAACGTTTACGTTGCTTGATGTCAGATACACATATATTTATGTTTGTAATGTTTTAATAGAGTTCTGAAATTTTCATAACGTTGATTTTATGATCGCTGTAATTTGAAAGTGTTTTATGAATAAATCAAATGATTAAAAATCATTTTTTTATATTGTATTGCTCCAAAAACAACTCCGGAGTCATTGTTTGGCAAAGACTAGAGGTTGTTCATATATATGAGTATGCATATATCAGGAAGTATATACAAATATCTAATGTGTAAATCTCTACCAATGTCAAATATATTGCAGTGAAGTGAATTATATATAATTTTTAAATGGAGCATTTATATATCATTTTTTGACTGTTACAATGGAAGCGGGTAGTGAGAGTTGAAACTTTCTCCGAGGCTTGAGGGAAATGAATTTTTTTTTTGGGAGGATGATGGGGGTTTTATTATGGGAGGTTTAATGGTGATTACTACCAGATGAAAGATAACTAACTATTGTAGGAGTATAATTGTTAGAAAAACTGTGGTTTTGTAAGGAAATTTATGTTGTGGTCGATTCATCGATCAGTATAATGGCAGTACTACACATCTGAAAGTTAAGTGCTAGGGGAGATGGGGCCGAGATGTACGCCGCTTTAAAGCTGGGAAAGGGGGAAGGGGTGGGGAGGAGGAGTTGTTTTAAGGGAATGGGAACGCTGTATGAAAAAAAAAAACGAAATAAGGAATGAATGGGAATGCCCATCAGATGGATATTAGACGGCGATCTTTTGCAACGGATCTTTCAATGAAAGAATTTCTCTTCATTTTGAGATGGTAGAAAGAAGGACCTTTCCTGCTCTTGTTTCCCGGTTTTCTGGGAATAAGTGTTTTTATTTATGGATTTCAAGTTGGAGACGTTCAGTTCCCATTTTCTTCAGTTTATTGGTCATAGCACTTCTTTCCGTTGAATGCGAAAACTTGATCATTGCTTCCAAAAAAGTGGATCAACAAACATTCACTTTTCAGCTGCTAAATATCGTTCAATAATTCTGAAACGAATTTTTGAAAAGTTAAATTCGAATTAACGCGCGAAAACTATGCAATACGACTGATCGCATTACTAAATTATTTGTTGATTGATTGATTGGTTGTGTGGATAGTGGGAGGGTGAGGAGGGAGGGTGGAAGGTGAAAGTGGTGGAATAGAGTGAGGTGTGTAGGTGTTGATGAGGTTTGGTACTTTTGTTTAATTATACGATTTTCATATATAATTGTTATGCTAGAAATAAGATAAATTGCATCTTTATGGGATATATTGGTCAATTTGATTCCCACTTGTAAAACTTGCTCCAGCTTGACTCATTGTCATCATCGAAGAGTAAAATATCATAAATTTTAATATAGTAAAAAATTTAATAATAATATTTTTAATAATAATATCGTAAATTTTAATATAGTAAAATATCGTAAAAATTTGAATATCGTAAAATATTATCGATTTTCATGCTTATTTCCTCTATGAATAGGATTATTTGTTTCCCATACAATAATAAAGGTGATTTTCCGTTCTCGGAACGCTGTATTGTTTTCAGTTTGCCAAACTTTCGAAGTGTTATATAATCATGGAACATTATATGCCAGAGATTTTTTGGCATGATCGAAAGGCGTTGCTTTCTGTTCATTTCAGCAATGCGACCGATTCGCAAAATACATATAAGGTTGTCTTTTATGCATTTGAAAGGTTTACATTATTACCTGTACAGGTAGGTGGCCGAAACCCATAAAGGTATTAGAATATTCGAGATTATATCTGCATGAATCCAGCTGGCAAATTTCGAATGGAATTCCCTCAATTCCCGCCCACTACAGATGCATTTCATTTAAGTTCGTTTTATAGACGAACGAAATTACGTATTGCATGCTCATTTCTCATTTTTTCTTTACTAATCTTAAATGCAGATCGAGTTTAGCTATTTAGCTTGAACGCATTGTTTCTGAGATGCTGTTGCTTAACGAGTTCATAATCTCTAAGCGTGTCATCTTTTCTCTCAACATTTATGTATTTTGGAACCGTTCGACAAATTGGGGTTTTGACACATTGACCTATCGTCAGGCACATTATTGGCTCATATTTTAAATGTGGGAAAACACACACAGAAACGAATCTACAGAAATTCACAGACCAATTGTCGTTATAATGGAGCCTATTGAATTGCGTAAAAACGCATTAAAAAAAAACATAGGTCGTGATTGGGAACTTGACTTTACGATTATCTCATCTGAGGTAAACCCTGTTTTGCGTTGATATCATGGGGTGTGTTGTGTTTCTTAAAGATCTGTATTTTATTGGGATGCAAACGGTCATATTGACCTTTTCGAATATATTAAGAAGGACAGTATTTATTGATATTATAAGAATAAAGAAAACTGCAATAGTCAGTGGGGTGTGATCGACTATATCTTTTGATGAACCGTTCCATAAAAGAATATCTATTACCACAGCAATATATCACAATATATATATTAGTCTCGTAATAGATTAGTACGAACATCATATCTCCCGTCGCCTTGTTTTTCCTTAATTGTTTATTGTACTAATTGAAAATGAATTTAAATTGAATTAAATTTGTTGCGAACAATGTTCTAAGAACTATTGGAGAGTTTGAAGATAGTCACGACGAGTGTGCAGAAAGAAGTTCGAATATGGAATTTCGAATTCGTGAACGAGAAAGGTGGAGGGGGACGTGATGCTCTTGCTGTTAATTTCATCGCAAATCTCGTGGGACATGGAGGCGTCGTGAATGTGGCTCGTTTCTCAGCAGATGGTTAGTCTTTTTTAAATATTTCATTTGAATGTTCGACTTCTTGCAGAAATCTTTTTATAATTAGTTGAATTTTAGATTAATTTGCTAAATTTTGCTGCAATGCTTAGTGGATGCTATGAAAATATCCACTCTAATTGTTGTATTTGGCATATAAATTTTTGCTCATTCTATATTAAAATCGGCTGTCTTTTGTTAAGCATGAACATCTTCACATGTATGAAGTGAAAACAGATAGCATATGCGGTTTGTTTAAACTCATCTGTAGTCATATGCCGGCTGATCTTGTTCTATTCATTTTCTGCAATTTTAATCGTTAGAAAAAAAAAATGGAACATTTAGACGGACATTTGCATTGTGTTAATAGAGGGTGACCTTTATCCCATAGGTCAATAATTTGCCATGCTGCATAACCGCAATGGTCCGTTTTCTTCATTTTCGTTCAAAATGTTTTCGCTGGCGAAGATGGAACATGAGGTGTTCATTTTGTAGGTGAAATATTAGCGTCAGGCGATTGCGATGGTCAGGTTTTCCTTTGGAAAATTGGACCTGAAACTTCATCGACGACTACAGTAGATACGTGCCAGCTTGATGATATGCCACCCAACAAAGAGAATTGGGTGAGAATGCGACCAAATATTAGGTTTGTTTTGTGCTCATTTTGCATGGCGATTATTGCTTGATTTCTCAGCATGCATGAGATTATGCTTGTCGAATTTTTTATGTCTTATAAGCATTATCCTTAGCCTGAATGCTGTCAAACTAAGCTTTGAAATATGGAATCTCTTCTTTATGTTTGATGTACTCATCGTTCGTTCCGTTTATTGGGTCCATTCTTCTCTAGCAATATCCATGTTGCATTCTTATTTTCGAAACATTGATATGGACAGAACTGTCTTTTCTTTTTTTTTTCGGTGGTCAGTTTTTGAAATATCTGAAATAAATTACCCCATCCTACAATTTATGTTCATAATGATTTTTTAAAATGAATTTATGTATTTTCACATGATCTTTTCTGAACCTTCTAGAACGATGTACATTTTTTTTTTCATCATAGGCACGACAGCGATGTTTGTGCACTGTGTTGGAGCCCTAACAGCCAATATTTGGCAACGGTATCAAACGATGAGTCAATTCTTGTCTATAATGTCAAAGCAGGTTTGTGGGATTCTTCATCTTGAACAATAGTGTTGGCTCTGTTTATGAAGTGGCAAAGCAAAACGAGTGAAAACAAAACAAAACAAGAGGGACACATTGCTTTAGTATACTTTAGTTGGAAATTAGTTCGTATTTGAGGAGAAAATTTATGTTTCTGACGTATGAACGTTACTGACATTGTAAAGAGGAACGCAAATTGGTTAGGAGTATTTGAAACGTTTTGGAAATAAAATTCAAGGAAGAAGTGAGAAGCAATTCTCTCCCTCTCTCTGTCATAGAGTATCCATTTATTTGGACTGATATGAAGAATTTTCGGTGTGCAATTCGTTGCTGAGATGTAAATATGATTAAAACGGAAATTAAGGAGGGATGTCTAGCAGGCATATAGTTGCCATGCAGTAAAAAAAAAAAACTCGGATTTTCAATCATTGAAGGATGTCGGTTGTGGGTGATTCGAAATTATCGTCATTTCCCCAACGGAATTGTTTGGGATCCAAGAGGGAAGTATCTCGTGACGATGTCGACCGATCGAAAACTGGATATCATTGATGCAGCAAAGGGCACCAAGCTCAAATGTATATGGAGTGTACATATGAAACCGGGTATTATTTGTGGAGAGCATTTGCAAGAGGAGGTTTGTTAATGATCATTTATGTGCAATCATGGGAACAGTCATTTGTTTAGTAGCCATATGCGAGACTTGCAAAAGACTGTGCCGCCAGCAGGGGTCGAACCTGCGACCTTGGGCTTATTAGACCCACGCTCTAACCGACTGAGCTATGGCGGCTGCAGGTGAAGTCCAAAGAGGAAACTGTAGAGTTCAACTTTTCTTACTCACCGGTAATTTAAATTTTCGATTTTGACATGACATGCTTGTGGCAGACGGAGGGGAAGGGCGAATGAAGGGAGGATATGGTTCTTCGACTTTTGTCTTCACGCTTGTTCCACATTTTGGTCAGTCGTGCGCGAGGATTGAATGGAGAGCGTAAGGTGGTTGGTGGGTCACTGAATTTGTTTGTACCTATTGGTCGTGGTTACAGACTGGCAGCTCCATGGATCTTTAACAGCCATTGTAGCACCTGCACATACTGACGTATCAAATGCTACTGAGCTTGTCATGGAAACATTAAGTGCTTGATTTTAGCTTGATAATGATTGTTTATTTAATTGCAGAGCTACAAATTGTTTCATGATGACCAATTGATCAGCTTTGCAAGGGGACCGGATTTTACACCTGACGGCGAATTGCTCATCGTTCCTTGTAAGATTTTGTTATGGAATTTGCGCACTTCTATGGTTTCATAGTGATGCAATACAATGCTTAGAACTTTAACCTCGACGAGGTTGAAGTTAATATATTGTTTTATTTCATCAATCCTAAATGATGTCCACAAGTGCAAATGTTCACGTTGTAATATCTGATGGGAGGAGGGGAGGGTTCAAGTTTGTATTCTATCTGCGAACAAATATTCTCATTTTTTTTTTTTGCAAAGCGATTAAATGTGTGCCGTTTTTGAATTACGTTCATTTTCTTTGTGACTTACTTGTTTCGTTTATTATTCCTTATCCTATGGAACACCGTTTCGGCAACATCTTTCTTCTCGGCCGTCTACTTAATTAAGGAACATGATGAAACTACTGTTTGATATAGTAAATTCAAAAATAAAAAACTTTCTTTGAAAATTTCACTGAACTTTAGGTTTCAACGAATAGCTCCTTTCATTATTATATAATTATCTTTTATATTCACACTCTTTATTGGTAACCTTCTGGTTTCCAACAATATTTTTGAACACTTTAGGGAAATTTCTGTTGTGATGAATGAGATGAATTTCGAATTATAGGATGTTTATTAGTGAGAATCCATTTCTTGTCTATTTTCAGGCGCTCATTTAGAAGTTGGCGGTTCAAATGTCTATGGTACTTATATATTCCGCCGTTGCGATTTTGATAAGTGAGTTATTGGGCACTTCTTGTAGGTTCGGTTCTGAAAAAGTATACTCGATTAAAAATATGAGGAATTTAAAAAATAAATTGAATTCTTAAGAAAGTTTCTTGTTTTCCATGCCTAGCTGCTTTATTCGGCCGGAGATAAGATGGAGAGAGGCCGAGTTGAGTGGAGGAACGGAATGATAGAGATGGGGTTTGCTACTTTCATTCCGCCAAACCAAACTTCTTATAGATTCCAAAGTATGGTTTTTTGTCCTCGACGTTTTCTTGAATCGCTTTTTTTTTTTTTGAAATTATTCGAGAAAAACAACGATGACGGTTATAAACATTTTCTGCTTTTCTTTGTTGAACTTCTTAAAGGATTTCCTGTGATTAATCAGTTTAAGAGGCCTTCACGTTTGGATCAAGTTCTTGAGGTGTTATTTGGGGGATCTTTTACAAAAGTTTTAAATTTATCTATGTGAATATAGGAATGTTCGGTTATCGGAGGTGATAAGAATACTATTCTGCATGTTTTATTAGACAATACATAGATAGGCTAATTCATTGAGTGGAACGTCACATAGCGATTTGATGTTATTATTTGAGCTTGTAGAATCCTTCATTGTTTTTATGTGCGTACCGCATTGCAAAAATTTTTGCGTAAAATTTTTAAAATTCGCTCTTCGAAAACAATAATAGATGAGTGATCTTTGTGCTTATCTATTTCTGTATGATACAATCATTTAATTTGAGTGTTGTGTTGAAATTGGGTCTTTGTCGTCTTAACATTATTTACATATTTTATGGATCTATTTCAAACTTTTTTTTTCGATTTTTCTTCATTCACTGGATGAATTTCTTGAAATTTATATTACATATTTCATACTGTTCAAGTGATTAATTGTTCACTTGATCATGGTTACGATGAGCTGGATGGTTAGCTGTTCGCTAATAATATAAAACTGGGAAATTACTAGACAGGAAATACTAAAGCATGGCAGACTTTTTTTTTGAATGTGGATTGGTGATGTATTACGTGAATGGTATCATCACTCATTCGATCATAAATTCCATCTCATATCGAATCTATTGTGATTGCTTTTTTTTTTCTTCTTTTGTTTAGAAGAGTGCTATAAGTTTTCTTATATCCCACAAACGTTTTTTTTTCGGTAGGTCGATTTTTTATGCATTTTTTTATGTACATCAAATTTGATACGTAGTCTTTACTGAAAGATTATAGCTTCGTTGGTGAGCTTTACGGTGGAATTGTTTGGTGAAATGATCAAGTGGGTGCCTCGAAAAGTGGAATGTTAAAGTGGTGTTTAGGGAACGACCGTATGCGTTTTTGCCATCGTCAAAGCCAACCTTTCGAGTTGCTTGCAGTCCGATCATTTTTGAACTCAGGCAAGACGTCGAAGGGAATGCATCAGGGTGAGTCCATTTCGCTGTGCTCGATCCTTATCTATTTCCTTCGTTTTTTTTTCATCTATCATATTCTATTGTAAAATAAATACTTGCGACTTTCGGATTATAGGCTTCTGATATTTTTTGGGCGTTGATCCGAGATGAAGACTTAAAGAAAGGCTTTCTGCGAACAGCGTGGAAATTTTTCTGTAAAAGTAAACGGATTTAGTTGATTTACACTGTGTTTGGGATTATGGTTTCAGACTACCATATCGGATGATTTGGGCAATACTGACGAGGGACTCGGTTACTGTTTACGATAGTCAGTGTACTATGCCTTTTGCATACGTCGACAATATTCACTATAACACACTCACCGATCTTGCTTGGAGCACCGATGGCAAAATCCTCCTAATTTCTTCTCTTGAAGGCTACTGTAGTTTTATTAGGTCATTCTTTGAATTCTTTTCGTTCTGTATTTGTGCAGAACTGCTTATGTCAATGTAACAATGTGGGTATTTTAGTATAACATAGCGGTGATGAAATATTATAGAAATGAAAGTGGCCGCCTATGCATATTCTCTTGCTTTTTTTTTTGATTGTGAGGTGATCAGATAGCTGAGGCTTGGCCATATATTAAAAACTTTTCCATTATCGATTTTGAGGTGATTATTGAACATCTACTTTTTTTGTGTCCTTCCACAATTTTTTATTCGCTTTAATGCGTCTTTACATCCTAATTTATCGCATTATTCATAGAACTAATTGATCATTTACTGAAGAACATCCAGTTGATCATAGTTAATATTGCGCTATTTCGATGCACGAAGATTTTTTATGAGGAGGTGAAGGTTTCGAGGCAATAATTTATATGGTGGAGGAAATTTCGAATTTATTAAATATTTAAAATTAAAATCGATTTTTATGCAGATCCTTTCAGCAAGAAGAATAGAGGTATTCCGATGGATTACTGTTGAGCTGAAATATTGTAATGGATGCTAAAATTTTGAAGTTTATTGCATTTTTTGCTATAGTAAAATAGACTGTCACTGTAATAGTGCGCTTTCCCTTAACTCCAATTTTTCTTTTATTTTCAACTTGCTTTTTTAGAAATGCTTTTCTTTTTATTAGAAAGCACTCTGTTGAACGAATTTTTTTCTATTGCTTTCATTCCAAAGAAAAAAGAGCCTTTGCTTATCGATCTTATAGTTGCAAATCGTGTGATATCTTTCTAAACAAAATTTACGGGTTATCCTGAAATGATGGGAACGTCTGGAATTTCAGATTCAATGTGGCATCTTTGGGCGTTGCAGCAGAGAAGGTGCCAGAGCCGCCACAATCTCCGCAACTTATTCTGCCGAAGAAAACGCCTAGAAGGACGGCCAAGGTGGAAGTGACTACTGAAGGCGAAGGTAATTGCGTTGTCACCAGCGAGCAGCACCTTATGCATTCCATTCATTTGCTCTCCATATTACCTTTCAGCAGTTTGCCCATGCCATTTAAGCTTTTCTGGCCGTCGTCGCAGGCGTTACTTTGCTGCTTTTTCCGGGGAGGGCGCGGGGGGGGGGCATTTTTTACGAATGATTGGTATCAGAATTTGAGTGAGGTCAAGAATTCAATAGGATGAGGAAGTGTTTGAACGATTAGTAGACTTCAAGAAAGAACGAGAACAGGTAACTGGGATTCTGAGGATGACGAGAACAGATGGCTGGGATTCTGAGGATATGCGGGACATGACATCTTTGTTAATTTATAAAGTAAACTGCGAACCAGTTATTTAGCCGATTGGAAGCGATTTGATAGGATCCTCGGAGATTTAGTCGAGCGATCTAAAGATATAGCAGAGGTTTCTATGAGCATTGATTTCAGGGAAAATGCCTGTGAGCGCTGAAGGGTCGAAAGCTTCTTTGACTCCTTTACGAAATCGCGATGCAGCCAACATCACTCCATCACACCCTAAAAACACTCTCTTGAAATATTTGGCAAAAACGCAAAACTCACCAAACGAGGTGAAAAACGTTGAAATATCGAGTACACAACAGCGAGAAGCAGATAAAAAGTAAGCGCAATTACCGTTAAGATTTTCATCTGATTGTACAATCTTCGTAGAAGAGATGGGAAGAGTTCTTATAGAAGATTAACCGAAGTGAATCACATTTCAGGTTAGTTTCATTGTTTCACGGTTAGATTATGCTACTGCTTGAATGCATATATGGAACTGCACTGTAATGCTGCCATCAAAACGGTTTCTCTTTATTAATAGGAATCTAGCACCTGGATGTTGCTGCTAAACCAGTAATATATATTCGGCAGAGAACAGCCATCAAGCTGAAAATTGGAGTCGCGAAAAATTATTTGGAGGCGATGGATGCGATTTTGCACATCGATGAGATTATTGTCAACTAAACAAATTGTTTTTCATTCTACAATTTCTTTAACTTTGTTTTTCCACAAAGTTAATTATTATTCTATCCTTCGACTTTCAGCTTGTTTAGACTGTGGAGATTTATTAGGTTTAGAGTGGTAACTAGGATATGTACTATATCCGATTATGAAAGCAGCCGGAAGTCCTTGGCCCCACTGGGTGATGTTCCCGTGGGAAATGCATGTGGGTTTGACTCTTGCCGAACATTTTATTGGTGGGTTTGACTCTCGATTAGGCAATTTTCTTTGCATCTTTTTGCGCGAAGAAAACGAAGAAGCCTAAAATATTTGCAATTCAAATTCGAAAAACTGCAATGCTTTGAGGCAGCTCTCTTTTGAAATCTGGTGAGTTTGGTTACTTATAGGAATATTGCCTAACATCGCTATATGCTTGCTGCTGAATTAAAGATTGAAACTGAGGTCACAAGAGTGATGGAGTGGATGAAGGGGAAAGGTACTTTACATGTCCCTGTATTGTGGTGGCTATTTTTGGGAGTAGTTTACTGATCTGCCTATTAAGACCGCTTTAGTGCCATTGGAAGATCCATTAAATATATTTTAAGACAGCAAATTGTTCCGTTTATTAGACTTACATTTATTCAATAACACAAAACGCGGGGAGGCTATTTTTTTTTGAGATTGGATTGCAGCTAGAATTATCAAAGTTTTAGAGCTAAATGCAGCGTTTTAACGCAATTGGACGTTGAAACATTTCAGGTAATTTCTTTTAAGCATTTCTCGGGAAATCAAGCCCTAGTATCTGTAGTAGTGTTTTATCTGAATTGTTTTGCCACGTTTCCAGGGAGGTGATTGAGGGGCAATCGACGAATGGTAAGAAGGTGAAGAAGCGTGTACAATTACAACCAGCGCCTCTAATCACAATTGATTGAATCTCTGTAGAAAATTGTTTAATTGCAAATCTCACTACCGTTTTACTTCCTAAAGTTCCATGAAATATGATTTGATATTATTATGTTAGAGCTTCGAAAGAAGAAAAATGTGACGTGGAGGAGATTTACATGTGACCTGAGAGGATAGAGGGGGGAGAGATTATGCAAGGATGCGGCTAGGTGGTGTCCACTCAAGCGAACAATTTGTGGGACGGGATTGAAGCAGCGAAATGTCGGCTTTCCTATATGAAGTTAATGTTCAATTTGGAATGTGCTCAGTGATCGCTTTTTTTGGTACTCCTTATAACGATATGGGGTGATGAAAATGAGCTAAATTACTTTGAGCGTTCACACTTAACGGAAGGAATGCTTCACGACAACGTTATTGGGGAGATGTTTTTGAGTTATGTGGTATAAATTGGAGCAGTTTTGGAACACTGATGCTTTTTTACTTCATCAACGGATCTATGGAAAGCTGATTCATGATTGAAGTTTAAAGGTGAGTTATAAACTGTGTTGTATGTTATTCTCAATGATGACGTTATCAGGAAACGTGTAATAAAACGATTGATTGCGCTGATAGTTTCATCTTTAGAATAGTACTTATCTGTTAATATGGAGATATCGTCATGCAACTTAGAGAAAGGGAAAATAACGGAATGAAAGTGTGCTTCTTTAATTCGATCGGCAAAGTATTCGAGTGAAGCTGATATTAACATATTTGGCTCTCGCATAATGCTTACATTGTTGTGAGGCGAATTAAAAAAAGTTCTATTTTATGCGGTGTTGAGGAAAAAAGATTTATTACGATTGAAAAAAATGTTATAAATTGCTATGATTAGAGGAAAAAAATGCGAATACCACAAGCTGCCACTATAATGGAAAAGAATTTCTGGCAGTTTTTGAAACGACGGTTTTTATTTGAAGTTTTGCTGTGAGTGGCGGCGGTTACGTTGAAGAGAATCGAGTCTAGGGCAGAGGGCAGAAACCGATAAGCGTCTGCCGATACCGATGTGCAAAAGCATAGACAAGATAGAAATAGTTTATGAGGGTCACCAGGATCCTAAAACACGAGTCGAACGAACGACATTCGAATGGGTGGGAGCCCGACTTATATAGGCCGCACAAGAGCACAAAAGTGGATCAGTGAGATTATATGAAGAGCAATAAATGGGAATCGACTATACGAGTAAATATGATCACTGCAGTGTTAGATCACAAGTAAATAAAAATCCTAAGTTTGCTTTTCTCTGCCAAACCCAATAAAAGGTACTTTCAATTCGAGTACTTTCACATATGAGCACGGCTACTGGACTGTGAACTCTAAAAGTATGCATCAGTGCAACTTCATTTAGTTAAGTGGAAAGGGCGCCTAGGGAGCTGGATTGATACATACATTTCCCGTTCCCCTCATTGCACCAATCGTTTCGATGAACTATCAATAAGTAATAAAACACACTAAATATTATATTACATAGGGAAGTTGATGGATTTGATCGAGTATACAAATTTTCGAAAATATTTTCTTTTCTATGGGAATATTTCTGTTTGCATTTGATGGCAGTAGACTAGGTCATCACTTTCATTTTGGCCAGAAGATGTTATGCCACAAACAACGTTCTTTCTGCGAGAGTGGGATCTGATTTCTATGGATGTTTTAAGACCACTTATTCGTCTTTTAAACTGCGGTTGAGTCGTTTCTTGCTGTTTGTGCTTAGATAGTTTTTTCCATGTTTCCTCATTTAGGATGCTGCAATAAATAAAAGTAGATAAATAACTAATGGAATCTAACCACTGCAAAGTATCGCAGTGATAAAAAAGTTGCAATACGTTTGTAACATATAAGTAATCGAAACTATTGTGTTAGTTGTGAACACAAATTTTTTATGGAAGTTTGACAATACATCAAAACGTGGTCAACGACGTCAAATTTGGAAATCGGTAGGCTGCGAAGAGGTTGGCCACCAAATATGGAAGTTGAAAAGAGCTAAGGAGTGCTAGATCCTCAAAATGTCTACTGTTATATTCAGAAAGTTCGTCAGCATGCCTCCGCTTCCCATCTCCTTCCCTCATCTCGATGAGTTTTCCTGCTCTAATTTCTGATGCCTGAAGCTTCTGCGCTGGTCGATCAAAAAAGATCATTGCCTAGCTTCAGATTCATCTTGGCAACGATTGAAAATTGGCCAGGAAACACACCTACAATAATCCAAGTTTAAGTTCATTTACGCCTTGGCCATTTTCATCTTGAAATGTTTTTCTATACTTTATCTTTTTAGAGAGTGAAAAAATTAAATTGTTTTGCACGCAGCTTCTAATGCAAAATATATGTGAATTATATCGCATATATATGTGGATCATAGATCAAGCTGTAATTCAAATACTAGAGGAATGCTTGAAATTGTAAGGTCACTGTAAGGTCAAACTGTAAGGACTTCTGTAAATTTTTTGCCAAGAGAAAAAATCAGAACCTTTTCTATTAAAGCAAACAAGCTGGGCTGAAATATTTTTTGTGTTAAAGCGAGTGAAATGAGCGGAAAATTTTGAGATGAGTGGCGCATCATGAATATTTTTAAGTTGAGGAGATTTAGATTATGCAAGATGAGGTTGTGCAAAGAATCCTTAGATTGGACGAAGGCAATCAGACATTGATGCTTGTTGGCGACCTGAACTCTTTCTGAACGTTTACTGAGTCCTTCGTTAGAATGGGATGAAGGAGATGGAAGGCAAGAATCTGACTCGCGACCATCTCTACGAGAATGCCTACAACGCGTACAATATTCCAAATGCCACTCGTTGCATTTCAAGCTAGCGGTTGGAATTATATCACTGCAAACAGCAGCAAAGTGAAAAAAGGAGTAAATTCAGCTGGTTGCCTCTGTTTCCTTCCTCTCTATTTAAAGATGATGGCTCCTATCAGGATACAAAGAATACTCTCAGAGTGGATCCAAGAAAAGCTTTTCATCATCCAATAAAAATAATGCGTCCTTATTTTTTGCAATTTGTGAAGCACGACGATAGCTCCATTTAACACCATTATTGCCTATTGTATTACCTAAAACTTTCTAGCTGCTTTATAATTTTTCTAAATATCATAACAGCCGAAAGCAGTATAGTTGAGAGCTAAGCATTCATGCTATAGGAGTAATGGAAAATTAGCTTATGTAATCATTTAGATGCAATTTAAAGAATTTTTCTTTGCATATGCAAATGATAACTGGAATTTTGTTGAAGTCTTGTACGCCGCATTCATGCAAATGAAAACGATTGTTTTTCCCAAAAAAAAGTGCATCTTATTTGACGCAGTCTTTGAGAGGTTTCTCAAAATCGTTTTATCCATCGCGTAGAATCATCTTCTGCAAAGAAGGTACTTATCTTCGGCTTATTTGTTTCCTTGGGCGTGCATCATAATGCATTTATGCGGTATATATGCAAGGGGTCT
This sequence comes from Baylisascaris schroederi, assembly GCA_006503575.1. Taxonomy (NCBI): domain Eukaryota; kingdom Metazoa; phylum Nematoda; class Chromadorea; order Rhabditida; family Ascarididae; genus Baylisascaris; species Baylisascaris schroederi. Next base: position 50,157 of record QEWY01002345.1, on the reverse strand, counting down.
GTGTGTATGTGCTTGTGGGTATGTGTTTGTGTGTAAATATCCGTGTATGTGTGTGTGTGTGTTTGTGTGTGTGTGTGTGTAGCGTAGTTGAAAAGCAATGTGGTGCGAGTAAATTGGTGTCCTGGCGCATGCGCTTCTTGGTGAAGACCGCATGCTTTTCAATTGAATCGTCGCCGTCGCGCCCACGATCGGCACTCTACTCTACTCAGTAGCTTGCCGTTCTTCGACTCTTCCCTCAATCACCCATCTATCGCTTCCTTGTGCAATTATCCACCCTCTATATATCCTGCAGGCGACTATCAACTTTATGCATTCTATTTTTGGCTTGTAAATATTTGGCTCAAATCTCTTCTCATGCATCTCTTCATATATCTCTTGTTTTTTTTTCTTTGTATTGGAGTCGGAGCGAATGTGCGGAGTACATAAAGCCGGCGAGAAGGGAAGAAGGAGATAGGGTTACGTGGGAGCTTGAACTTGCCAAGAAATTAAAAATAAAATTCATTTAGATGATTTTGCTACGAGGATCTATCGCTAAAAAAAACGAATCATTGGAATGAATTGAAATAGAATGCTTTGATGCTAAATATACTGGAAATTAGTGGTCGAACAAATTTCAAAAATACTAACTTATTCCCTAAATAATCAATTTGCACTATCTGTTTGTGTATGTGCAATGCATTGTCAATTGTTTCCATAACAAATTAGCATTTAGGAAACTGAATCGTTTACTGAACTACCATATCAGAAAAATTTTAATGCTTAGCAAAATTTCAGCTGATTGGCTGCTAGTTTAGTAGCAACGTGGCCAATTAGATTTGTATATCTTCAGCCTTTGTTAACTACCACCAATTTCGAATGGTGACGTATTTCTATAAATCAAAGACTAAGGAAGGCATTGCAAATTGAATTTCTTCCAACCTTTAAGATTAACATTTTGATAGATCGGCATCATTCTTAAGCCATTGTTTAGTAGAATTCAAACTCTATGCCTGATATGCTGTTGTTGGTGCAATTGAGCTTAAGCATCTCATAGTAACCTAAATTCGAAATATTCGAATTTCTTTTGCATTTGAGAGATATTCACCTGTTTGCCGTTATATTTTCCTTTCAGCAAAAATTTTTTTCTGTGTTTTACGAAAGCACATTCAATAAAGTATGCTCTAGTCTTTTGAATGAACTCTGCATTTATGCAGTTTAATTTAATGTTCAGATGCATACCTTATCATGCAATAGTTTGCCTTGAAAATGATTGATGGAATTCAGAGAGAGGATAGCCGTGAAAAATAAATAATACGACAACTTGTTGGAATTAGAATAAACGCCACTATGTGTTAATGATTTCCAACCATATAAAGCTTATCGAATATGCGACGAATGAGGTATTTGCAATTTTGAGACCAATCTAATTGAAACTACTCTACGAAATTCAATGGCTGATTTTGTCGACTCGCCTCTGAGGAGAAATCATCGATACTCCATAGGGCACGGAATATGATTTTCTATTCATAATAAAGCAATGTCTGCTTGAATCTTCCATTTTGTAAGACACGATTTATGAGATGCTACTCATTGTCACGTTCTGTTTGTCTTCCCAGGTAAGTATAGTTATAATTGTAGATCAGTTCATCCATATAGGAAATCACATTGCTTACATAGTAGTATAGTTATTGAATGTAATTGTTGCATTTATGTGATGAGTTCTAGAAATGCCATAGGATGTATCCCATGAGAGCACTAAGTATGGGAAAAGTCATTGAATAAAACAACATTTTTTGCAGTAGTCGATATATGAGAGCAATTTCAGCTGTGTAGTGATGTTGTTGGTGTTGCTTGTCTCCGACATTTTGAAGCGCTCTAATTTCTAACATTTGCTATGGACTATCGATTCACTTGAAATGACCAAATCATTATGATTTCACACAACAATTCCGTAATTGCATGAACTAAACATTTTCAATATCAGCAAATTTTTCATTCTTTTACTTATATATGAGAGTGAATTTTTTTTAAAAGATTTTGAAGATTTTTTTGAAGTTTTAAAAGTTTTTAAAAGTTTTTTTTTTTGAAACATTTCACCATAGTCATCTCGTTATAAAGTGCAGTAGTTCACTTGAATCTAAAACTAATCTTCTCGAAATTGAGCTTGACAAATACCCTTTATCAATATGTTTATGAATCATTTTGCTTGTATTTTTCAAGCACTAACTATATTCCTTCCAGCTATGAGCTAATATGCGCCAATACGCAAATACAACACAAAAATTGAAAGTTATCTGAAATCGCAACGCTGAAGGCGCTAACACTCATTCTTTATAGCAAATATAACATTTGTAATCGTGCAGTACTAGTAATACTAGTATTAATAGTATAGTGCTTGTTGATATGAGAATAAAGAAAACAACTTTCGAGAAATAAATAAATATATGCAACAAAAAAAAACTGAAAATAAACTACGACAAGTTTGCATTTCTGAAAATAAAGTAGTGCATTGATGGATAAGTCGTTATCACTTCAGCATCTTGCAGTTTTCCTCCTAGTTGAACTAATTAAAGGAATAGGTTTTAGGTGCAATTTCAGAGAGCTTATTTCGTTCAAAATATCGTTGAAAAGCATCCCGTTGTTTCTTTTATGACAGCAAACAGTACCAATAGAGGGCTCCTAACTAAGTCTATAGAGTGCTGCCACCCTAACTATCTATTTCAACGAATAATTTCTTGACATATTTGGGCCGTCAACTCAGTTGACATCGGAAGCGTTGTGACAGTCAACGGATAAGGGCTATAAGGGAGTATGATATCGAGAAATTAGCTTACTTGCGAATTCATTAACATGACTGAGTTGAGTGTTTTTTTTAAAGTAATACTCGTCTGGCATATGTTACTTTAGCAGTTTTATTAAATGACATAACATTTGCAACTTTGTGACATTTTTTTTCACCTTTTCGTAGACATATTCGATAGCAACGAATAATGAACTATTGATCGAATTACACGAATAGAAAAATTAAAGCTGAATAATATTTTCTATGTATTCATCATTGGAAGAGGAGATTTGCTAACACAATATGAGCATGTTAAAATGATTGTATTATTCCTATATAAGAGATATAGAACGCTGATCAAAGAATACGCGGCGAAATTTCCTCGTTACAAAGACGGAAGTAAGGATTAAAGAAGCAATGTTTTTCGAATAGCCAAAGTGTTTTTCAACAAAGAATAAATCCTTAATTAGCGCATTCAATTTGTTATTTAATTAAAGAAGATCAATTTTGTTTTCATGTCTTGTGAACATCAATGCCGATTCATTCAAATATACCGAAGAAAAATTCTCTCATAAATTACCTACAGTTCTTTAGACTCTTAATTAATGGAATTCATAATATACAGTATTTTGCAGATAATTAGCTCATCACTAAGCAATCGCTTTGATGTATTTGTGATCTCAGCTCAATTCAATGGACCCATTCATTCGGACGCAATGCAGCAGCAAAATTTCACTTGTATTCCGCGCAAACGTCAAATACGAAGAGTGCGCTTCGAATTTTTTCCTAGGCATCATAAATGATTACACAATTCTGGATATGTACAATAAGTTGTTCCGTAATTCCGGATTGGTGAAGTAAATGAGTGTGAATTCAGAATGTGCGTACTAAATGAGTGCATGAATCAGATATAAGTCATAAGCAGATTTATATTTCTTGATCTGCATCACGCACCAAAATCTCTCACTGAAACAGTGATTGCTAACAATTTGGACTGTCTTTCTTAGCTCGAAGAATGCCTAGTATAGTGATATCCAGCAATAGATTTCTATTTTCTGGATGTCATGGTTTCTTTGCGGATATTCGTCTTTGCAGACATTTAAATCTGCGATATAAAGTATGGCGTTGGTTATGTAGTTCGGTGAAGTGGGTGCTTGCGGCAGGTGACTTCACTGATGCTGTTTTGCTGAACCGGATATTAGCTGCACACGTAGACGGCATCAACTCCTCTCTCCCTATTCAAAAGACCACATAAGTCATCCACAATTTCTGCAATTTTCATTAAACGGTACTCAGTCACACAATACGGCGAAACATAAGATGATCTGAACATTCTGGTGGATGCACAAAAATATCAACTGTTCTGAAGTTACTAAATAGAAATATAATCTAACGGCGAGAAATATTCAATGCATCGTTTTGGTTTTCGTAACGTAAAACTTCGATAATTGCTCATATTTTAAATTTTTGTTGCGCCAAAAATGATCTAGTAGTGAATCGATTTACTTCTTGCTGTGATGTGTCATCTGGTATTCTTTATAAAATGTTTGATAATTTTAATGCTACTGGAAAAATATTCTAGTGCCATCAAATTTTGAATTGAGCGGCGATTTGTTGACGAGAACACAATTTTGACTGGTGAGAAATGTAATGCATGCATAAAAAAACGATTTATAAATCGCTTGGAACAACGAACGAACAGAAATTTTCCAACTTGACCGTCGAGGCGGAAGATGATCAATTGTTGGTGGCGCACTGCACGTTCCCTTTGCTAGCGCCTTTTTGATTCTTCAGAGTCCCTTGGTGAAATATGGAATGCACATATCTTGCTACTTCTATTGGACACAACTTTGAATATTCTTTACCTCTTGACTCTTTAGTTCGCACTGTTGTTCGCTTATGGCGTCGATTATGTTTTGGCGCTTTGTTAAATGATCTTCTAATTGCAAGTGTTTCATAAACTCATTATTTTGTGCTGAATGGTTAAATGACATCTCCCATTTTGGAAATCTTAAGGTAACGATGGCTATATGAATGAAAGGAATCTGAAGTTGTGATAATTTATGAGTTATGGAGAAGAACATATTATTCATTCGTTGGTTTTCTTTCAATTTTCAAACTGGAGTGGGCGCAATTGCTAATACGCATTGGATTTTTACTTGCTTAACCGGTTTCCAACTATAATTGTGTTATTATCTTGAAAGCTTCTTTCAGTCAAACTTGTTCAAACTTTTCGAGAATCTATTTTTTTCCTTTTTGCATCATTAAACCCCAAAGATGACCAATTTTTGTGCGTTTGAGATCTATGTCGTTGTTGCAGTCCATTTAAATTGCGGAAGAAGTGACCATGTCAATTTCATCGTTCTTGAAGCATTAGAGTTTTATGCATGCAATTTTACTCGTTCAGTAAAACAGTGATATTTTCAAACCATTATAATTCTTTAGAGGCAAAATATATAAATTCTGTTTTTCATCTCGATATTCACCAAGGGAAACGACTGATTTACCGTTTCTTCTCTCATTTTTGATGGGAAAAGTGATCGCTTCAAAATTTTTAATTCATAGCATTAAGAGAATATCTAACCAGTATGATGCAACGTCACTCAAATGCAAAAATCTTTCGAAATCGTTTGTGTTTTATTAAGCACAGATGAACAAGTACTATCTGAGCTTAGTTTTAAACCTCCGTATCACTGAGGGGATAGCATTTATTCATACAACATTTTGAAAGCTCTTGTTTACGTGTAAATGTGCTGTCATTTACGTGAGAGGGCGTCAATCGGTTCGGAATTTGGTATTTCGATGGGCGGTCATGTATTTCAATCGACGCAGCAAAGTTTTAGCAGCAATTTCATTTCATTGCTGCAGTTCGATGGTGTTGGGCTGCACAATGCGAACAGTATTGTTGACGTCTTTTTGAGGAGATTTTAATTCATAAGCGGTACTTGCAACTATTGAATTTGAGGATGGCAAAGACAAAAAAAAAAAAAACTATCTGCGCCGATTGTCTTTGGAATTTTTCCTTCTTTTAATCTATTTCATCGAAAAAAAAACGATTTATAATTGTTTGCTTCTTATCTATTGGACTATGATGAGAGCAACGTTGAAGAATCATAAAAGTCGATCTTTGCTTGCTCTTCATAATCTTCTTTCAGAGCATTCAACGACCAGTGTTAGCCGAATGGGTAAGAAAAAGCGATTTCGTACTTCGAGTCAGGTTAGTTGTTTCTCGTTTAAAAGCATCATTGGGTTAATATATGTTGTTGAAAAATCTATTTCCCTTCCGTGATACTCCTGAAACAGTTGGCGTTGATGAACGTCATCCCAGTGTCGCCTCATCTCCCTTTGCTTACGGTCCGCCTGTAATGCGTCTAAGAGGTCTTGTTGCGTAGCATCCTTTGCCGCTATTGGCAGGGAATTATGCAATGGCAGGGAATTATGCAATCGTCTCTAATGGAACACAAATGATGGTGTCATATAAAATTATCTATGGCCTATATTGAAAAATATTTTATGCGGAATGTTTTTGCAAAACTCGAAAATGTTACCTTTATTGCCTAAATGGAAATTCCAATAGTTATAAGAAGTTTCAACAACGATATGTTTCCCATCAATATGTCTCTGTCACATTTGTTAGGTTAAATTGGCATGCGCCTACAAATTGATGAGTTAAGATTTGGATTAGCGAATAATCCTCGCGAAATTGTTTTTCCCTTCGAATTTGAGAATCATAATAATTTAATTTAAAAAAAAAAGCGGAATAATTGGTCACAAGAGTGCTATTTGCTGGGCTAATCTTCGTTGTGCTCATGTGGGCTAAACTTTACATGATAAGTGATAGGAGCCTGCAAAAAATGGTGGTCAACTGAATGCCCGACCATTCAGTTGCCGCCCTGAAAGTAGGCAAATTTATTCGATGGCAGACCAAGTAAGTCAGTAACTGCCACATGAAATTAAGCGCGAATATTCAAATGTATTTGGTAAGGTGGCCAGAATTAGGTAGGCCAGTAAAATGCTACCTCAAGGAGCAAATGTATCGATAGGCAGATGCACTTATCTATGCGAGTAATATGCAAAAGATGAATATCTGGAATTATTATGTTTATTGTTGGTGTTTATCCGTTTGCATATGCAATACGTGTCCATCTGTCAGTTTATTCGTAGCATTTTATCGGCAGAGTTGTTCTTAGCTCTTTTGGCAAATGGCGTCGCATATTTGATATGACTTTATCCAACGATCGCTGACTTAATCGTTTAGCCATGAAGTTTGCATGTTTTTAGGATGCAAATCAAGCCATTTCTTATTCGATGGCAGACCAAGTAAGTCAGTAACTGCCACATGAAATTAAGCGCGAATATTCAAATGTATTTGGTAAGGTGGCCAGAATTAGGTAGGCCAGTAAAATGCTACCTCAAGGAGCAAATGTATCGATAGGCAGATGCACTTATCTATGCGAGTAATATGCAAAAGATGAATATCTGGAATTATTATGTTTATTGTTGGTGTTTATCCGTTTGCATATGCAATACGTGTCCATCTGTCAGTTTATTCGTAGCATTTTATCGGCAGAGTTGTTCTTAGCTCTTTTGGCAAATGGCGTCGCATATTTGATATGACTTTATCCAACGATCGCTGACTTAATCGTTTAGCCATGAAGTTTGCATGTTTTTAGGATGCAAATCAAGCCATTTCACTCACTTACCAATCATTTTTGACGCTTTTGCATCCATATTTGATTTTTAGTTGAAGTTTTAAATGTGTTACTTTGGACTGAAATGACGATACTGAACGGCGATGCAAGCCGTGATTGCAAAACTTACGTTTTTTTTCGCTCACTCCCGTTCCTTTTCCACTGATGAAGAAAAGATAGGATAACAGCGCACCATCCTCCCTTATTGATAACACAATGCCCAATTTTCCTCATCAATATTGTATCAGGCCCATACTTTAAAACTCAATTTTTCAGTGGCCATCGCGAGGCGCAAAGCTGAACTCTAAGCAAATTAGATGGCCACCTTTATTACTGATTCCCGCGTCTTATATCATTTTATATGAATGTAATTCTCACGGGCAACCAGTTGGCAATTATTTCAGTATTTTACTCACGATTTTATAATACTTATGCAAAGTGGGACTTTACAGCCAGCAATGTAAATACATGCAGCGCCAATAGTGGCCATATTGTTTCAAGTTCTTTTAATTGCTTATGAAGAAAATTTAGAAGAACAAATAATCGCGATCGCGAATAAATGCAAAAGCTCGCCTAAAGATCTGCCACTACATTTCGATTAGTCACATCAATTTCGAGCAATTAATAAAATATGCATAGTAATATACTCATATTTTTACTGATGCGTCCATCCGTGACAAAATTCTACGAAAGGAAGTTTGCATTGGCGAATGACATAGCGATATTAGGTCTGTGCGCATATATGCCTCTATACGATAATCTTGTTCATCTCACAACTTCGAAAAAAGTTTCCCACTTTTAAAAGTGGAAAAAAATTTTTCTATACATTTCACAATGGTTGTTCAACATTCTTTCGACTACAAAAATCAATCTCTTTTGAAGAAGATTTATGAGGCCCTTAAGGTTAGTAAAATACATGAGCGCAATATAGTGGCAACTATCGTGGCACAATATTATTTAAATAGTAATTCACCACTTATTTTCCTATGTGATCTGTTTAGAGCAGAAATTCAGCCGACTAAATGCATTCAAAACGTTGAAAGATTTTTTAATGTAAATATGACTGTTTTTGAAGGTGATGAATGAATTTGATTGTCTATGTGGGTTTTCCATTTTGTGAAAGTGCATACTATATATTCCCAATATTCCCATAGATCTATTCTAGCAATTTTAGCCTCAAATTGAAACATCCAGATAAAATAAACTCACAAACACATCCATATTTACACATCAATAAGCGCAAACAGAATTTCCTGAGGAACATTTCTAAATTAAATGTGAATGTGTTCACAATGGCAGTGGTGTTGAATTGTTGTAAAATGAACACAAAATGACGTTTTTCACTAAGTGATAAAATAGGATGAAAAATTTGCTGAATTTGTGTGACTGACATATATTAACCTTTCTAGGGTTGACATTTTATTAACGCGAAGCACCACTTCACACCGAATTAATTGTTGAATTGATGTGAATGAGAAAATTGCAACAAAAAAAAACATTCAATTTTTGTTGAACGAATAGTTTTTCAATAGTTTTTTTTTTTGCAAATTTATGCTTTTGTGCAACGAATCGATTAGAAAGTGCATCGAATGAAGAGGGTGACATTAAAGAGTTGATCAATTATCTATTGCAATTGATTTATTGCACATTAAATTCATCTCGCACATATTTGCACCGCTTTTTTTTTTGTATTTCATTTATTGATGCAATTTTCCACGAATACACAATTGAAATATTCTCTTGATCGCGTTAGCAAATGAAAGTGCATGTAAGAGAAAGAGCCTAAGGTGTTTATCGGCAAATTTTTTTGGAAAATCACTGTGGTTGGTCGACTGATTGCTACATAAGATTGGTCAACTCGAAATCTGAGGAGTTCGAACCTCACCTATGAAGAAAAATTGTGACTTGCCTATTTATGGTTATGTTTCAGCAAGAATTCTCTACAGTAATCAACTAGCACAAAAGTGTACTTTTACAACAAGAACACTATTAATTATGAGCATAAACCAATTGCTACCAATAAAATGAAGTTCACTCAATATAATGATTGCTAATTTTTAGAACCTCATTTCTATTTATTTTATTTATTTCTATCGTAAAAAGAAAAAAAAACTTTCCTGCTCATTTATAGTTATCGAAAATATTTATCGTTTTTCTTATAGAGGTATTACTAGAAAAGATAATGAGAACGTCGATCTTACATTAAGCAATTCTAGAGCTTCGGCCATTTTGTTGGCCATCTAAAATAATATAAGTCGAAAACTACGGTGATTGCATCATAAATATGGGCGTTCAAATCTGAGTGGTAATCTGGAAGGCGCAATGGCTTGCACCTCGCAAATTTGACCCCTCATCTATACTGGTTTGTTGATTGGCGGAAACAACCAAGTTCGTAATATGAATGAAGTATTCCAAAGTGTATGGAACGTATAACATGTTGTCCAGAATAATTTTTAAATGAGGGAACGAGTCACCTCACCTACGTGAACGGCTAAGATTCCTTCATCGCAAGGAAAAGTAATTCATGCAATGAGGGTGGCGAAAGGAAGCTAAACTATGCCCACACTAAAAAAACTTTCCCAATCATTAGCTGCATCTGTGGCAGAATTTCGCCCTTTCCTGGCATGGGCTGATTGATTTTTGAATTCGGGAAGTATTTCGGGTGTCGGGTACAATTGCAGCATTATTGATCGAGTACTGAGAGAATTATTATTTATATCTATAAGATTGAAGCTTTCCACTCGATACAGGAGATACAGATGCGATTCAGAAGAAAAAACTCCGGACACATGCAAGGAACTCTCCATTTCATCCTCATTGAGTTCTGAGATTACAATTAAAGGCATGGTTATTGGCAATTTTAAGGGAGTTTTTAAAGCATTGATTCAGAGATAAAACTATCCATCTTTACTATTGCAAACAAATTTTCAATTTTCGTTATGAGATTGTTGACCTGTTTAGCAGTTGAGCGCTTGAACAGCTATTCAAATACACTAGCAAAAGATCTCGTTGTTGATGATGACAATAAAGTGCAAACACAACAACGTTTATTTTGCTTTCAATGCGTGCTCTTTTTTTTTTTGAAAATCTTTTTCTATTCGGAAATATTTTCAAGTGCTTTCTTTTCCAGAAATTCGCAGACAACTAAGAAGAATTCAATCAGCTTTTTCCTCAGCGATATAATTTAATCTCGAATGCAAAAAAAGCGCCCTCTTGAGCAACTCGTTTTTCAATGATGAATGTACTTGACTTTCAACACCCCTCGCTATCAAAATAAAAATTGAATCTCATAATACGTGTTCATCTCATATAGCTCGCCAACTGCATCAATCAATGTTGTATCATGGTTTTCGGACAATCTTCTCGTCATAGTGGTTGCTTGCAGAACTTTACTCCCCCCTCCCCCTAACTTCCTGTACCCCCTTCTACGTTAATCACTCAGTTTCTGCACAAGTTAAATAGATTTAAAAACTCCAAAAAAAATTTACATGTGTTGTACACATGTTGACTAGATTAAAATGACGGGTTGAAAACCTGTTGGGCTTTTTATCGGATCACTGGGTTTTTTTTTCGGATTAAATCTATTGGATTAGAAAAAAAAAACGATCAAGCACGAGTCGTCGATTATATTGTGAATGATTATTCCGTGTGTTACATGTCCATAGCTTATGAGAGGAATTGTTGATATGAATGCAAAGCAAAAGAGAATATTTCGCCTTTGGCTAACTTTTGATTTATTATTATTGCAACTTTGTATTATTTGCAACGAAGAAGATAACATACGAAAAGCGGAAATTCGATTGGAGATGAAATTGTCACTACGGTAGCAGTCTTGAATTGCATGTTATGCGTGATGTGCAGAAATCATTCATTATAGTTGGAAAGAATTTTCAGCCACAGGTGCTGGTCTTCAGCCCTTCCCGCTTCAGGGCAATAATAGCAGTGTGCTTCTTGGTCGGTTCTTCTCCCGTCAACAGTGTTAGGATTGGATGAGTACACGAAAAATTCAGAAGAAAAAACAGGTCATACCTCTATAGAGGAAGCATAGGAGGAACCGATCACTTAGAAGCAAAAAAAAAAAACAAAACAAAAAACAATATAAAACTGAAAATAGAGATGGATTAAGGAAACAGAAAAAGAGAGTGTAAAAAAAAAAACGTTTCGGCGCTTAATGTCGGCGTTCTTTTATGCAAGCAGAATCTTTCGTGAACATTTTTCACCAAATTTGGCCCGTTGAGACTCCCTGTAAAAAAAAAAACAAAACAAAAAACAATATAAAACTGAAAATAGAGATGGATTAAGGAAACAGAAAAAGAGAGTGTAAAAAAAAAAACGTTTCGGCGCTTAATGTCGGCGTTCTTTTATGCAAGCAGAATCTTTCGTGAACATTTTTCACCAAATTTGGCCCGTTGAGACTCCCTGGACAATCACCCCATTTTTCTGGTTACCGCATTTCGAATACTTTCCGATTATTTTTTCCGAATATTCGCTGTCATTCGCTAAAAGGGGAAAAGCATATTCCCATGAAGCAACCGTCCGTTTTGATGTGAGAAGCTGCTCTAGATAAAAGTAGTTTTCTTTTCATAATCTAAAGCATCAACGCTGAGTATATTTGCAAGCTCTTCAATTCCATTAATTCGGTTATCGACGGATGCGATATCTAAGCGCGAATAATCAGTGAATTGATGAGTATTAGGACCATTATATTAGGGCAACGAATATTTAGGGCATTTATAATAAATTTTGCGCAATTGACAAATACTGCAGAATGTAAGTGCCCATGACAAGTGCTACGCTTATTTCCAGTGTGTAGACAATTATCTCCGGACATGTCTGTAGAGCAAATGAATAAGGAAGGAAACATTCACTGCATAGTGCACATACCCGGTTGTGGTCGTAATCACTGAATATTTCCATCAAATAGTACTTACCAAGATCAATTGCAGTCGATAAGCACCTCATGTTAAATATTTAAGCTATGCGACGATGAAAGCAAATTTCTGTTAAGACAATTCAAATAAGAAAACGGCGTAGGTAATAGCTGATAGGCCCGCCGGTTCTTGATGAACCGAACGAAAACCCAACTATGTTTTCATTCATATATACTAAACTTGCTCTTGTTGAAATCTTTATCCTTATAATATTTCATTTTCTTTGATTTTTAAACAAAAATTTTGAAAATATATGTAATAAAATCTTTACAGTTTTTTTTTTTGCTCCATGCTAATATTCATTTTATAATATTTTCACACATTAAGAAAGATTTGCCCTACATTTACAATCACTTATTCGAACAAACAGGAAATGCTAAGCCAATTGACTAATCATTTGGCGTTATCTTCTTTGAACCAAAATGAGCGTACTATTCAAGTGCATTTTATATTGCAAAGATAACGAAACTTACTAAACGTTTACTGTTCAACTGCAGTGAAAATCACATCACATCACCGACCTTAATAGTCTTTTTTTCTGCTGATCGAAGTTGCAGAGGAATAATACTTCATTGACTTTTGTTGTACTCTTTTTTTTCCTCCTTCAGTCGAATAGAAAAATCTTTTTCATGTATTTTATTTATTTTTTGCTTTACATTTCTTAAGATATTGTTTTATTACGTGTCGTTTTATTAAGTATTAACAAAACGACATAAAATTTGTTATGTTAAGTGCGCAAAATTCAAAAGCAATTTTTTCGAAAAATGAAGACTGCTTTTTTCCACTTTTTCTGCAGCAAAACTCGATGCTTCTTAGGCTAATTTTTGCCATCCATTCCTTAGATCTTGCCTTCAGTCCTTGGAGCAATCTGAGATGAAAAGAATTTTCGTAAAGCTTCTTCCTTTTGCGGAGTTGTTTTTCTCCAGTAATTTAAGGTTGCTTTTGAGCACTATGGAAACATTTTTGGGATCGCTTCTGATGAAAGTAATACGATTTCGATTCAGAAATTGAGGAATTTCTCGGAAATCAATATTTATTTCGTCTCAGTTCACAATCAACATCCTATGAGCTTAAATATTGCTTAGGGCTAGCGTTGAAAGAACAGCATGTGAACCAGCGAGATACCTCTCTCGAGTCATTGAGGATAGATTGTGAAAAATTGAATAAAATATGTAAATTGAGTGTTATCGTTTCAAGTGCTTTTATTGGATTTATCTCATAAAGCATACGTATTTATAGCACCTGAATTAAGTAAAATTAATGTGACCAAAGAATGCATATAAAGCTTATTGTCATATTTCTAAAGGCACATCACATGAGGCACACTCATACGCATGAAATAATGACAAATGTCGGGCTATACTCATCATTATGAGTAGGTATTATGACGATCACTAGCTTTACGTACTTGATAGTCTATCATTTACATATTCTTGACAACAGATCTACCTATAGTTTTTTGAGTATAATCCAATTAAACCAGTAGCTAAATAAATTTTATCTTATAATGAACTTTAATTTAAAAATATTTATAAAATACCGCTATTTCTTGTTTCCGTGCAACTGTTATAATAGCATAGCCACAAAATTTGAAATTCTCTAAAAGAACATTAGTCTGCCTATTTTGAAGGTTGGCACCGTATAGATAGAAAGGTTAGTGGGCTCGATGAAAGAATGGGGCTGCCTTACATTACAAAAGTGATGGTCGCGCATATACTTTTGTGTTTTCTCTCTCTTATGAAAATTGCTTCTCTTTTGAGCTCATTTAAAGAAGTGCATAGAAAAGAGGGTATTAGTTTCTATACATTGCAATGCACACTTCAATAGCATGGTTAGATAGTGAACCGAAGCCAAGAAGGAAAATGACCTCACGAGTGCATCGCACTTTTAAGCTACCCTATATTTAAAAAAAAACTTAGAGTTATGCTTCACATGAGCATTCTGAATCATGTGATAGCATCTTTTAATTCGTCCCAACTATCCATGCCTCCTTATTCGCTGCTCGTGAAGGATGTGAATCAATGAAGGAAATGCTTCCCGAACTATTTGTGTCATTGCAAACGCGATCACCAACAGACGAATTTCGTTATCTGCCTGCTCCGACCATTCCATCCTGAAAGAGAATTCCATCTTCTCTAGACCCACTTCATGAGTAAATTTCGAAGTACAAATGTAAAGAAAATCAGATTAATAGACTGATTTTACGTGCACATATGCAAAGATGCAGAAATGGGGGGGGGGGGG
>QEWY01002345.1:11666-35122 GCA_006503575.1 Baylisascaris schroederi | reverse complement strand
GGGGGGGGGGGGGGAGAGTTTCTATTAAAATATGTGACGATTTCTAGAGAAATCGCAACAGAATAAAGGTCAATAGTACGTGATGTTGTTTAAAAAAAATTAATCCCTATTGCTCAAAACATTGGCCTTTCACACATCAATGATCGTTAGGTTACGGCTTGTAACTACGACTGTGTTCCACTTAATCGTATTTAGCGTCAACTGGTTAGAAATTAATGAAAAAAAATTTCGAACACGAGCATATAAAACGTTTTGAGAAGGGAGTTTTTTCTTATAGGGACATGATATAAAGAAAGAAGGACAGTTGAAATCGTTGAGATAAGGTAACTTTTGGGACTCTATCGTTTCAAAAAACTCAGATTTTTTTTGCTCTGGATATCCAAAAAAAAAAAGAGAAAACCGTAATGAAGATCAGTTCCACTGTTATAAAATCCGCATATTTCTCTACTAGTGGTACGGACTTTGGCCAAATAATATGTACATAGCCAGTAGAATAACAGTAGAATAAGCGAATTAATGATAATGAGTCGATGACATCGAGTAAACTGCATTTTACGCTAATCACATTCTAAGTTTAATTCATAGGTAATTTGTCAGATGTAAAACTAAAGTCAAGTTTGCGATAGTGCATCATCAGGATTTAATCGGAATGGGAAACTTCCTATGACTTTTCATGAGAAAAATGTTAATTTGTCCATGTATTATTCAATCTTCTTTCCAGAAAAATGGCACAATTTTATGTTTGGAATTTGATTTATTGAGGAAACGAGTGCACAATTGTGAAGGCATATTAATAACGGGACTTAACTTCTAAAATATTTCAAATCGTTTTCATTTTGCCTACAAATCGTTAAATTGTTAATCACAATATTTCATTCACTTTTGAAATCATTGTGAGTATAAAGTATTGCACTAAATAGAGTATTGCACTCTATATTTTATGTGATTTTTTCTCCAATGCATCTCAAGGAAACTCGTTTCAGATGCTTAGATTTATTTGGGAATGTTTGTGCGAAATCAGTTCAAGGAAATGAATTAAACGATCATATGCTGCAATATAGCTTTGAGCCATAATCGCACTCTAGGTTCAGCTCATATGATATGAGCTAGACCTAGAATCTTCATGCCAACGATGAAAGTTGACAACACTCATACCACATATCACAGCATCACCTATCAATGCTAAACACATATATTACTAATGCCAAAGCGTTGAATATTTTTTGAGCAGCGTTGAGAAATTGGTCAAAGTTTTGATGCACAGAATCTGAGGGGCATTTAAGCCTCCTCCTACCTGATAGAGTTCTCATCGAAAAATGCGAACTGAGGGCGAACAATGGCGATCACTTGGTCATCCTTTTTAAAGTGCCACTGAATACGAGTGAAGAGACATCCACAAAGTGATAGTGCCTTCAGCCATGAAGAGGAAAATTGCTCGATTATACAACGACTATCGTCGTCAACGCATGATGCAATCTGTATGGTTTCTGTGGAAGTCTGATCAACGAATTCAAATAGACGCATTCCTGAAATTGTCTTCGACCATTCAATTACATAAAAATCGTAATCGTATAAAGAGTGGATTCGGCACCTTTTTCCTTCTTTCCCCTCTCTAATGACGGGAATCGAATTATAATACAGTAAATATCCCACTAGTTAAGCGGCCTCTTCTCAAAAGAGATATCCACCTATGTCATGACAACCTGAGTCATTTATCACTTTTCGTTATGAAGCGTAAAAAAAGTTGTCATTGGCTTAAAAATTTTGTGCAGTCGAAGGTCTTTACAAGGTGTTTATGTTTGTGAAATAAAAACGCTCACCTGAAACAGGGTGCCTGATTTTGGAAATAACGGATTCATTATCATCGCTGCTAGACTCCCCGAAGGTAAGCGTAAATATACGACGAGCACCTTCGGCTAATACCATTTCTTCTGGATGTAGGCTGATATTGAGTATTCGTTTGTTGTTCTCATCGGTTACTTCGAAATCAATAGGACTAAACTGAACTGCGTTGTTGGCCAAGTATCGTTCTACTGCAACCTCGAGCTGAAAAAAAAAAAGCTCAATTGCTGTTTAGTAAAACTGATGCTGCTTGTGATCAAATCATCATGGGAACAGTCGTTATCACTGTTGATAAAAATGTCATAATAAGTGTAATAATAAGTGTAGTAATAATAGCAATAGTAATGAAATAATATTAATGATGTAAATATGAATATGAATATGAATAAAAATAAAAATAAAAATAAAAATAAAAATGAAAATGAAAATAAAAATAAAAATATAAATATAAATAAAAATATAAACACAAATTATAAATATAAATGTAAATGTAAACGCGAATATAAATTTAATGTAAATATAAATATGAATGCTAGTAATAGCAACAATAATGAAAAGTGAGTTATTCTTGTTGATCTGTATTATTCAAACTTCTTTGAATAATACAAGCCCGCGTACGTATTGATCAAAAGTGAAACACAAATGGAAATGAAAGAATTTGAAAATTTTTCAAGAAATCTATTAAAGGATAACCTCTATTATGGATTTTTCCTTAATAATTTTTATTGAATCTCAAACAGCCTGCATATTTGAAGTTCGCAACAGCCGAGCACAACATCGCATTTATTATATTATATTTCCAAAGAGTGCAATCGGTATAAACTGTATGAATTAGTGTTCTTATTGCATCATTCGCTATTGGATGCGGCAACCTATGACACTATCTATCGTCATCAAAACGGGTATTTACTCCGAAACCAAAGCTGCCTATAATACCGTTTGCAAAAGCTGGCAATGCTACTATCTTCTCATAAAACTTGACCAACAAATCTTTTCGAGCTGATGCTTTCCATCCACTGGTTAGTTCCTTCAATTAGTCGACAATGGACGAAAGAAGGTGGTCGAAAATCTAACCGATTGAGCTTTAGACTATGTGCCAGCTGACTTCAAGCAATTTTGGTTAAAAATTTCAGTTGTCGAACCGATTCGAACGGTCTAATTTTTGACAATGCCCAGTAAAACAAATCCAAACTAAGTAGAATTGCCGGAAAACTGCAGATTTAGTTCACTCCTCCTTCACCGTACATTGCGCGATCACTGTGCAACGTACGATAATATAGAAGCAGCTTTTTTAATCATAAAATGAAGCAACATGATAAAGATGCAGCATAATTTCCTTATGAATAAAAAAGTCATGAAATAAGCGAAGATTCTGCGAATAGGAAAAAAAACGTAAGAAGAGTGAGCATGAAATTGCGCGAGTTTTGGGAACGTAGTCTTGAAGTAACAAATGCAAACAGGAATAACAATGACAGCTAAGGAAATTCGTTGACTTAGCACGACATAAATTTTTTGTGTATAACCCTACAATTTTAAGAGTTTCGAAAAGTGCTACGGCTACAGCGAAAAAGGTTTTCAAAAATTATGCCGTGGTTCAGCTGCTAGCTAGAACTATTTGAAGGATTGCGAGAGCAACAGTGAGACTCCAAAAAGATAAGGAAGTTATGGAATTTTCGTGCGGTCTTAATAACTGCGTATCACCACCAAGTCGCTTGCTTTGTATGCTCCAAGCAGGACCTCTTATTAGTGAACAGTAAGTAAAATTCAAGCGGGAAGGAAAAAGAATTGAGAAGGGATGATGAGGAGATTATACGTGCGAATTGCTGAGAGGATAATACTAAGGAACAAGCTTCTATATGAATGCGATCATTTGCCATTCTATGTTATTCCCACAATGCTCCCAGTTTAAAAGCTATTTGACTTAATTTTTTGGTATTTTTTGCTCAACTTTCCCCTTCTGCTCCATGTTGTCTTCCTGTTCCACTTTATTTCTCTCTACCTCGTACAACTGATGTTGAGCTTCATTTAACTTATCAGATCATATCTAGGCACTATTAGAATCCTGTGACTCATTCCTTCTAATCCTTTCTTAGTTGAAATTGATGTTGAATATATTTCCAACCTGTGTAATGTCTGCGATGCGAATATGCAAAGAGCGACATTTCTGTAGAATTGGGAGGGGATCGAGCTTAGTGAACTGAGGCGCCAGAACTGTTGAAAAGCGACGTGCGGAGCGCGTTAGTTGAGCTGTGATAGATTGTTTGCGAGCGTTAACCAGATGATGTGCGGCTAAGGTGGCTTTCTGAGCGTGGCACTTACTCGGATCCATCTGAAATCGAATTCACTTCAGCGCTTAATAATCACCATAGGCATCACAGCAACAGAGTTCACCCAAACTCCTAACGACTATTGGGCGGAATAAATATATATGTTATGTGAGAGATAACAAAGGAATGTGTTATAATGACAGAGGGTTAACGATAGGCATGCATAATATGCTCGAAGGGGAGAACATAGTCAAGAAGAATATGTTTTCCTCTCACTGTGTCGCCTGTTAAAAGACAACGACGCGCCGGGGTATAGGGCAGATAGGTGGCACCTTCAAGGCCGCCAAAAACACAACGACGTTACGTAACAAGTTTTAGAAAATGTAACAAGTTTTTCAGAACAAAATTATAAAGAGCACTGCAAGTGAGCAGTGCACTGAGAATAGCAGTGGTGCAATCTCACTAATATTTTCCATCTTTAACTACGGGCTACCGCTGAGGTTTAGACAGAGCTCCGCACTATTCCCTTCACTCAATTGTTAGATATCCGTCATCGCAGTTAAAAATGGTGAATTCACCATCTGTCTTCTAATGGATGAGCCAAACGATGGATGGGAAACGCAGTGGTCATATGAGTCACATCGGCCATAATTTACAGGATGTAGGACTCGCTTGGACTGTTGGAGACCCGAATGAGCACTAGAGAAACGGCAGAAGCTCGGCGTTCTTTCGATGGTAGAGAGAGAGGACGGTGGTGTGGGAAAAGATAGAATAAGCTTGCCATTTCTGAAAATAGAACCCCGCATAAACGTGATAAACGACGAATGGGAGGGTGCGCATTTGTGAATCTTGTATACATATATACAGAAGTCTTATATGAAGAAAAGCTGTCACAACTCGTTATAGGAAAATTCACACAGAATACCTATTAAGAAAAGCAAAATGAAAATTCTGAGATATAAGAACTAAAGAGATATGATCCATTGTCATCGCATCGTGGCCTCGATATACAATGTCAGCAAAGTGGTAAGATGCATTAGAGCGATGGGATGGCGAATGAGTGCTACTATTCAAAAACGTTTCGAATTCTAGATTAGAGTCGTTGATATAATCGTACTTATTATAAAACAACAATGTTAATAGTACGTAGCGTGAATGTAATCGGATTTGAATGTGGATTGGTAAGGGGGATTTATGAATTGTTTGAGTGAATTCATACAACAAATAGGGATTACGCCAATGTTTACAATGTTAGTGTGGTGTTGATGACATAGCTCCTTATTGATCCAATTAGACACCACCGGAAAGGCATTCCGGACTGTTTTAGCAACAGTTTCTCTACCGATGAATAGAAACAACTGGATAAAACAGATAAATATCATATTATTGTTGAAGCTAAACGAAGAATGGTAAAGATAGTTGATGTGAAATGAAGGATCATGACGATCACAATAAGAGGAAAACGACACTGGCATATGATAACGTAGAATTGGCCCATTCCGTAGAGAATAAATGAGAAAATATTTGTAGAAGGAAAGCAACGTAATGAACGATGAGGACCTTTATTATGGAAGTGATTTTGATATCTGTTTGAAAGAGGAAATAATGACAGAATATAGTCAAAATTAATAAGAGATCATTTTCTCAAGGCAAAAGGAATGTTTGGAAATCAGGCTGGCTGAACATATGTTGAATAATTTTGTTCTCTGCATACTGCACATAGGTAGAATATAGTCAAAATTAATAAGAGATCATTTTCTCAAGGCAAAAGGAATGTTTGGAAATCAGGCTGGCTGAACATATGTTGAATAATTTTGTTCTCTGCATACTGCACATAGGTAATGTAGTCTGTCTCTGAAAAAAAAACAATAAAGAGTAAGAATAGGATTGTGTTGTTATAGAATTGGCTTGAAAGTTTCAAAAGAGAACGAAGATCGTAGTAGTCGGTAGCCAAGTTCAAAGGTCAATGGTAGCTTTCTCTTGTTTGCTTCGCTTAGATGAGAAAGCAAGTGATCTTTTTTATCTATAAAAACTGCTGGACTTGTTCGGAGATAATAGTTATAAAAATAATCGACTTGCTCAACTTTACTGCTGTTATTGGAACTGGTGAATTGTACTAACGTCTGATGCTTGCCTGAATGGACCTAATTAACAGGTAGGTGGGCTAGGACATGAGCATAGAAGAAAACTGATAGAAAAACTGAATAAGTGAAAACTTGCTACTGTTGCCTGAATTAAGAAAAGGCATGTGAAAAGGTTAGTTAGTAGAGGGGAAAGGGGGAGGAGGGTTAACACATTTGACAGCTTCAACGTGCACCTCAGCCACAATGCTTATTTGTGGGAAGAAACGCACGTGGTCTCATTTGGGAGTTACGACATTCTATATATGTTCTTTTACAGCTGTCAGAAAGTTCGTTTTTGTGTCTGTGGTTTGAGATTTTACACCCGTTTTCACTTTAATCATAAAACTAAGCAAAAATATGGCGTTTTCTCTGCACTTTTAAAATTTGCTACGCAAACACCTACCATCTTATTGTCATGTTTATATCTAGCTGCTTGCTTTAACGTTGAAGTCGAGATAAGAAATGTTGTGCTTTTAAACCTGAATTACCCAATTCCACATACCTCTGTGCTGTTAGCGGCATTGATCTTCACTTGAAATCGGCATATTCAGATTTAGGCGCTGGATTTTCAGATTGCTTTGATGAGGAGGGAAGTTGAATTGTTAAAAATTTTTCATTATTCGTGTGCAAGCAATCAGTCCAGTGGAATTAAATGCAAAGAGCATACATATATCGTGCGAACGTTTTTTTACATGTTTTCAGATTTCCTTATCAAACGCTTATTATATGACGCTAACATATACATCAAAGAAATCACCGAAAAACATTCTCAACGAGAAAAATTTTTATGGTTGTTTCTCCTATATAAAGTCAGCACATCAGCAATGCATCAATGAAGAATTAAAAAAACGGCACTTATACATATACGATGTATTTGATTATCGCATTTATCAATCGCGAAATAGTTCGATCGTTGGAGAGCACAAATCATTGAAATGCTGAGTGGAGTTCATTATGATCTAAGTGAATATTTTGCAACAAATTATCCAATCTTTAGAGTAGTAAATCCAACTATATATTCATTGAAATAATTTTTATTGTGATATTCATGGAGTAACAACTATCAATTAATATTGCAATAACGTAATCGAGTTGAAAATTTTTCTTCTATTCTTTTAAAATTTCCCTTTTTTCTTCGAAATTTTCTTCTTTCCGGGAAAATTTCATCAAAGAAGCGATAAAAAACTAACAAAAATTTCAAATACGTTGGTCAAATTCCAGGATGGATGTAATCGGCACCAAAATTCTTCCATGGGGAGAGTTCGTATCGTCTCATCCATTGATTGTATCAATGAAAAATTCCATGTGAAAGCAAAATTACCGGGCCACTTTTGAAACAGTTACGACAAATAAGGATTAAAAAACGCATTAAAATTGAAATTTTATCCTCAAATATCACGTTTGTTTGAGTACTTGTTGTTACCTGAATACTAATAAATACTCCACTTAATTCTAATGTCTCTTCTGTCTATTTCTAATATCTCCTTACCTAATACACGCATTATGGCCATCGAAATTTCCATAGAATATGAGGGGATTTTGTACAAGCCAATGCGATATGTTGATTTTGTAAATACGCATAGATAATATTGTATGTAAATAAATGGATAGAGAATATATGCGATATATACCAAAAAAAAAAGTGTCAATAAAGAAATAAATGTTAATCGAGAAAACATTGTTGTGAGAGTTTGTCTCAAATAAGCGTTAAGTCGTTGTCGTTCGGTTTTATTTGAATAACGCCGAATTGCTCTCTCGAATTATGCTAGAAAAATGCCGTAAAGCAGCCATAGAGGCGTTTTGAATAAAATCGATTTCCATCAACTCTTTCGTTGTTGAATTCAACGTTATGAAAGCGTGATATTCTAGGCTAATAATAACAACAAAAAAACTTTTCATAAAGAAAGTACAAATGTATTCGCGAACTGCTTGAATTGCATTAAAAATTTATCAGATGAGTTTGTTTAAAGCTGTGTAACACTTCGATTATTCATTGGAATGAAAAAGAATATTACTAAAGTGCTATGAAACACATTAGTAGTGAAGCATATTGTTCGCAGTTATGGTTCAGCATTTATAAGAATAATTTGTGGGTTGTTTATTTTCACTATGATGGCTTTATTTTTATTTACATTTTAGCTCCGGTGTTTCATCGATATGACTGTCATCTGCTTAAAAAACCTGTCTTTTAATGGCAACATCGATATGGTCGAAATTCAAATATCAAATAAGCAAATATTGAGCTCACCCGGAAAATAAATCTGGCGACACCTGGAGAAAAGACAAGTTGTGATGTTGGAATGAGGTGATAAAAACTACTATAAAATGCTGTAACCAATTTGAAAAATATTCTATAATCACGATGCAAATCCTGACTGTGAGAGTAGTAGTTCGGTCATTGCCGAATTAATTATGAAGCAATTATTGTGCATTCTTAAATCAACACTATCATATAATTGGGGCATAACGTTAAGTGAGAATGGTTTTCTTTCATTCTTGCATAACACTCGTGTTGGTTATTCCGCCCAGATGGAAAAAAAATGTATTCTGATGATTTGTTATAATCAAAGAATTTGAAAGAAAGTAGAACTTTCAATGATAACTTCCAAATTTGCTTTACGTTTCTATTTGCTTTACGTGTCGAAAAAGAGTTTTGAAAAGTTGTACTTCGCCACTGATGAAATCGTTGAGACACAAGGTTCCTAATTTGTAAAAAAAAAGCGTAACTATTGCACATCTTGGTAAGTTTTTGCGACGTGGGGAATTTTTTCCATATTAGATTTCTTGTGGATCCATCCTTCAGTGCTCAGTTTATTGCAGAAGCAAAAATTACATAAGGTTGTGGTGTCTGTTATTAGTAGAATCGGAAAATTCTCCAGTATTTTTAGATATTTTCTTCATTTCTGGTAGTTTTTATGAGGTCGTTCTAAGCAAACTTTTGACGAGGCCTGAATTATAGCGGAAAAAGGCAGCAAGCACTTCAAAGATGTTATTCTGAAAAAAAAAAAAACTAAAGAAGGTGTAGAACATCTTTGGCAAGTAAAGTTCTCTTTTGTCAAACGGGGTTTCTGGTACAGTATCATAGCACACAGGAACAACTGAAAAATCTACTACCAACTGTAAAGCCTACTGCCTACTCGTAATAAAAGTCAACTTCAACTGCCTGATCTACTTCTTACTCGTAATAGAAATAGCGGGAATCATATCGGCAATTTAGTAGCCGCCTGAAGCAGTTAATATATTGGACGCAACTTTTTAAAATAAAGTTGCATTTTAGCCTCAATGTTTGTGTGATCAGCTGGATTGGCTTATATGACTCGACGTCACTTCATATGGACAAAAATGAATTTTCGCATTGGAAAAGGAGAAGGAATATTCTTTGTTCAATGTAATATTTTGGGGTTCTAAAAGATATTTCGATTTGAAGATGAGCTAGTAGCTATAAAAACATTCAGTAATGATTTCTAAGAGATACTCATGCTGGCCTTTGTTGAATGCACCATTTTTTATGAGTTTTTATAGCAAAAATTTTCAGCAGAGCAAGATGACAAGAGCGAACAACCAATATTTTGAACATACACGAAGTAGTTATTCATGAAGCTTTTTTTTCGTCTTGAAGTACAGCAAAGTTCTTCAGCGCATAAAAAGTTGCAAAGCATAAAATATTTGGTGAATTTATGCCAGTTAGAAAACTCCTTGGGAATAATATGTTAAATTCGGTTCGTATTGGTTAAGTTTGACATTTTGGGCAAGATCCAATTACGGTATTAATGATTTTACAGGCTCCGATAGCGACTAATGGCTCCGATTTGGAATATGTTCGATCACGAAGCTGTCATCCTAAATCAATTCTTTGCAATGCACACAATTCTTTTTCTATGCAGACATTTCGTCCAAAAAAGGTGACCCATTAAAGCTATATTTAGAAGTTTGCAATTGTAACATAACTATAGTCGAACTTTCAGCAAAAGACACGGAACGTGAATAACAGATTTTCTCGGCGTTCATTTTCTGATGCACTATTTCCTTCGTAATTCCACTGTTTTTAATCAAAATTAACTCCTTAATAGCAGTAATCTTCATAATGGTTGTTGATGAATTGAATAACAGAATTAATTACACCTAAATAGTCGCTTTTATATAACGTTTTATTTCTTGCAATAATACATCGTAAGTGTTTCGCTTATGTGAATGCCGCTTAGCAAATTTCTGCCTGAATGAATCGTTCGAACGTTATAGACGCCAATAACAACTGCTTGCTGCAGTAACTCTCAAATGAAAGTGCTATAAGCGAATATATCATATTGTTATATGTGAAGATGCTTTTCGGTGGCTGTGCAGTTTTCTCTGACTTGTGTTTGAAATTCTTCCGTCAGAGGCTATTTTATCAAGTGACGGGTTTGCTCGAACCATTACTAACAGCATACCTTCTAGAAATCTAATTTTTGTTATATGTGAAGATGCTTTTCGGTGGCTGTGCAGTTTTCTCTGACTTGTGTTTGAAATTCTTCCGTCAGAGGCTATTTTATCAAGTGACGGGTTTGCTCGAACCATTACTAACAGCATACCTTCTAGAAATCTAATTTGTTTCTTTAAAAGAGGCTCAAAGAATTGCAGACAGCTAGGTAATTAGAAAACCAGTGCAACACTCGTATACACAGCCAAAATTTGTATTTCCACACACTGCCGAAACTTCTCAGTGAATTTCCATTTCGATTTCCATTTTGATTGCTCTTCTGAAGCGATACTAATGAGGGAGTGAGGGATCTAATTTCATATAACTGGTAACAACACGCTTTCGTCCGTCACCATATTAATATAAAGCTTGTATTACTGCATAGGTTGCCTTGGAAGGGTTCTTACGCATATCAAACATCGACTGAATATGTATTTTTCTGTTAGATGGGGAGATTGCGCTAGGAAAAAATTAATATAAGATCATTTCTAATTTGGCGTTGTGGGGAGTAAATGGGAGATGAATAGTAATAGTGTCAGTAACTCGGCATTGTAAAGCAAGTACTTTAGAGTTAGAACCAGGCACTCAAAAAAGGTGTTTTCGCTGTTGCCAGCAAACCGATGCCATAACGTGGCAAAAAGCAGAAACTTAACGGCGTTAATCATCAAATGACATTTAGATATTTGCGTCTGCACAACTGTTTGACAATTACATCATTTGGGCCATTGCTACAGCTATCCTATGCGTTAATTCTAACATCTTTTAATATCAGGCCATCTAACTCAACAAGCTAACCACAAAATCGTTAAGAGTTCAGAGCAGTATTTGACCGCCAATTCGAGGATAAGTGAAAAACTTGACCTGAAATTATCGGGCGTCTTCGCACTCACCCGAGTGCTTGACCCGGAAATCATGAGGTTCTGGATGGTTGAATAAATGCAAGTTTATTTTTTTGACTGTAGATAACACTCAAGAAAAATTCATCTAGCAAGGTTTAGGGATATGAGCAGCATATAAACCAAAGCCTCTTTGAATAAAAGTACATATGCAATTACATCAAACGCGGTTGGTCTTCAAGTCTCAGTGATCGGTTATGTAATGTTACGCAATCCGAAGAAATTAACTAGGGCTATGCCGGCATCGTTTTGGAGGTCGGGAAAGAAGAATTTCGATGCTTCAGTGAAGAGATTCCACTGAGGCATTGAGTTGCACAAAAGGAATGCTAAACTCACTACTACATACTTCTGTTTATGGGACATTACTGATTGCACATCCAGCTTTTACTATATGGTATTATTGTTTTCTCAGCTGTAAGCAATAATGCATAGATCCATCAGCACTACTCATTGTTGCTGTTAGCTGTACTATCACCAGTGAGCAGAAATAGTGCTAATAGTAACGGTAACAGTGCCAGTAATGATAACAAAAATTGGCACTTCTATCATTGGGATCGATCATCGTTACAGCGATTACCATTTTAGATACTCCTACTATTGTCATTGCTCTTTAACGAATTGCTGATAGCAACCAATAGAAATACTATTTAGCATTATCAATTCAATGTTTTGCTGATATTACTCGTAATCATTACTAGGAATATCGGGTAACTGCAAGCACGATAGTTGCGCTGGAAGTGATAGAAGTAGTACTATTTCCGCTAGTTGTAGCGAATATTAGTGGCAATAACCAGCACTACTAATAAACCACTTCCGGTTCTGCCTGTCTTTCTAGTAGTTTAAACTCGCCAATTACCAAGTGGTGGTAACTTATGAGAATTTGCACCTCCAATAATCTTCAAAAGATGATTGGCCAGCTTCAAAAGAAACCAGCATATTCAAAAAAGTGGAGAAAATGGCATGCATTTTGCAACGTACAGTTTTTCGTCCATTATGCATTTTTTCAGAATACAGAAATATGAAACCTTTGTACAACGCGTACTTCAACGATTGCGCTGATTAAAATATGAGGGCGTTCATTGTTTTATTCACAATTTGTTGGTAATTTAAAAAAACTCATTGCTCAATTAATTTTTCAAAGGTTCCATCTAATTAAACATTGTTCGCACATTTAGAATGCAATTTGCGTCTTATTAGACGAGGGCGCATGGGAAAAACACTCAATGACGAGCAGTATTTTATTGCAGAATTCCTTCTAAAGTAAAAAATAAAAGGAAAACATTTCTACTCATGTTTGATGGATCTGTAAAAATACCACAAGAGAAATTTTGAGCTAAATGTTTAGAGGATTGTGTTAATATTTAGAGGATTTAGAGGAAGTCATCCTCGTCCGATTCGAATGTGTTATCGTGAAGGGAAATTTTGTTGCACATCACTTGTATCAATGCTTCAATAAGCGCTTCTTATAATCCTTTGGCTGTATAAGCCCTGAATGCTTGAAATACATCTTATACAAAACAAATCGGTATAGTTACGGGTATTAACGTGAGCGTAAGATCCAACTTTCGGAAATATAAAGAACGAAAGATGAGAAACTCATTAACACTTAGATTGCGTATGATAACAAACTCGGGCTATACGAAACATTGAAAATATCTCCTTGTACTTAATCCGATTTCATCAAGAAGGAGGTTTAACAGTGAGTAAGCTTATCAATTATGTGTTATACATACAAAGAGCAATAAAACGGCAACACCTCACTATTAGTTAGCTACTGTTCGCCTAATTTGATCTCCATAAGTCATTCGCGCAATTGCGATCTCAGCAAAATTGCTCTAAAAACTGAAACATCGTATGAATGCTTCTTCATAGACATATATAAATTTGAATTCCTAGGAAAGGAAATCAGTTTGAAACAGCTTCTTTTCAAACACTCTTCTGGAAACCTCCACTTAATGAGCTGCTTATGAAGAGAATTAAAGTTGAAAACTTAAGCATCGCTTACGGTGACGAAAATAGAAACCACACAGGACGATGTATGTCACCTTAAAGAGCCATGCGACCCATTGCTATTGATAGCATTATGTGGTTTTTAGGTGTACAGCTGTTTAAACGAATACTTTCATTTGTATGCATTGCGCTTGATTGAGTAGTGTGGTGCATCCCATCATTCACACAGTCGGCATCTAGCAATGTTTTCTGTTCACTCTTTTTTGTTAGTTGTTTTCATTGGTTGCATAACAACAACAATCGATGTCTTGCTCGATGTTCATGGTCGTAAACGACGGTATTTACACCTTCGTCTAATTTCAACTGAGAGATTATAGACGAGTTTGAATCAAGTAGATTCAACCTTATACATTTGAGGAGACGAAATTGAAGAAGAAAAAAGAGATTTTATCATGCATTTTGATGGCTTCCCCCACTTGTGGTTTCTCGCTGTTTGAAATCTTTTAAAAAATTTAATTAGTTTATGCGGTTTCCGCCCTCATTAAATTCCAAAACGATTTGTCTATAAAATCTGCGATTAGCATTGTTTGGTATTTCTAATGCTCAAGAAGCTAATATTATAACTGCATAAAGGGTTCAACACAATAATTTAATATAATCTGAACTTAGTGTAAATATATTCATCTATGATGTATTTGATAGCAATATCTAATTTAATTCCCTTCCAAAGTGACTGCCCATTTAGAGCTTAAAATGATTACTAATTACTCAAAAAAAACGCACCAAAGTTAATGCTACCTACCATCATCGGAAATAAATTTATTGCAATAGTTGGTGTGCGATCATTAAATTGCAATCGAAATGCAATTCGATATCAATCAACACTTTTGCCGATTAATTTTCTTTTGTTGGCAATATTATCTATTAACACGTTGCGTGAATTTAGAGCATTTTTAATAAAAACGAGATCGAATGTTTTCTCTTTATCCTATTCGCTTTTTTTTTATTGCACAAGTATTCAAAGTTTTGCATTCCATCAAGTAATTTTGTCCCTTATGAAATCTTAAGAGCCACTCATGACTGTCCCCCGGCAACGATTTTACTATGGATATGGCATATTGCTCTCTTTTGAAGCCTAAAGCAAATTCCTTCAATAGTTATTGAATGTCAGTTCATAGGAGATTTTGAATTCAAAGCTTCATGTTTGTTTGTTCATAAATTTGTCATTTTCGTTTATGTGAGATTTTCCACTTTTTAGTTGGACGACATTTTACATCCTCTCCGTAATTCTTTGATTGCTCAAGTAAGAATGCCTGAGATATTTAGGAAAAAAAAGTTGAAAAAATATTATCGACTAGAAGATTTCTGAGGCCAAATGATGCCACTATATTCACAGGTAAAGCACCTAGATTTATTTATGAGCATAAAAATTAGGCACAAGAACAGAGCATTTATGGCACATTGTTATAGGCAATCGCCTGCTATTTGAGCAAAACGTTATTGCTCCCAATAGTTTCATGCTATTATCTTCATTAATAATTCTCTTACATGTAGGAATTAAATTTTTTGTTTTGTCTACTTGGCTGAACAATTTGATATGAGACCCATTTGCGTTATTAGACTGATGATCCCCTCTTTATGATCATATCATTATAACACAATCAATATCAACCATCAAACAACCTGATCAGAGAAATCCAATGCCTTATCAACAACTTAATTGTGATATTAATTTGAATGCTTCCTCGAGCATTTATTTCAAGTTTTTGATAAGATTTCCGATACGGCTTTCGTCTACACTCTCTTATGGCTCAGATTGACTACGACAATTCAGAAAACACTAGCAGAATTGTTGTCCAATCTGTCGTTTGCGCCGAAATTCCTTTTCATTATCCACAAAATGTTTTTGATGCAAAAGTTTTTCATATATGCAACAAAAATACAAGTGATCATAATGATGTATTTCTTTGACGGTTACTAGACGAATGTTTATTCTCAAAAGAATTGATGTGTAAAATATTAGATTGTTATAAAAGCTCAGATCAGAGATATTAATTCAATTTAAAATCTACTGCAATCTATTGTTAGGTATACGAATAATGCAACTCCGATTGGTTATGCTTTTACTAATCTATGGCACAATTATTTTTCTTAGAATTGATTTTTTTCTTCACAGTATTTTCGGCACCATCGTTAAGCTCTCAAAAGAGATTTAAAAAGGAGAAAAGAAGGGCATTAAGTGTGTCAGAGGAAATGATGCAATTATGCTGCATAAGGCGAATCACTTACAGAAATTGCCATCGTATAATAAAAGGTGCGCAATTTCACATTTCTACTTTAGTCGAAGTGATCACTCTTCTTATTCATTGCTCCCTCATGGTTTGCACCCTAACCGATTCTAAGGTATCCTAGGCAATTTCATATACACAGGCAAATTCATCGGCATAATTAAACTTACATAAATCTTTTTCGGATTAATGCACCAGCATGACAGAGAAGCTTATAGCAAAAATATTGGCGATGTAGTGAGGGTAATTTCCACTAAATCTTCAGTGGACGTTACTCCAGGTTCATTGCTTACCTCTTGAAAACAATCGATATATAAGATGCAAGTAAAGCATCGTCGCAATATGCTTTAGAAATATAATTTCCAAAATATTCCCTCAACCTGTTTTGGACAGGTCTTTAAATTGTTTTTCCTACCGCTTTAATTATGTTTTCAACAGGTGCCTAATATTGTTAATGCAAACGTTTCATATACAACTGTATATGATTTTGAGATTGTCTTTCTGTGTAACAAGTTTGTTTTGAAA
Organism: Baylisascaris schroederi; assembly: GCA_006503575.1. Classification (NCBI taxonomy): domain Eukaryota; kingdom Metazoa; phylum Nematoda; class Chromadorea; order Rhabditida; family Ascarididae; genus Baylisascaris; species Baylisascaris schroederi. The sequence continues at coordinate 18,775 of QEWY01002345.1, read as the reverse complement.
TCCATCGAAGCTAAACCCGCATATTCAGCGTGTATAATTTAGAAGCTATCAATCATTCTTTGTTTCCGATTTGGATCAGATATTCTCGATCTTCTAGGCAGCAAAAATTTGCCGTAACTCAAACAGATGAAAAGCATAATTGTAGCTAATGGCTTTACAATAGATCGCTCCCGAGAAGAAATATGTTCAATTGTATATACACTACCGTGGTAAGAGTCTGTCATCATAGGACAAGTTTCACTTGTTTTAACAATATCCTGTCGACTGTTCTCACATAGGTGCAACTAAAATAGATGCTGAAAATCTCTCGAACGCTTTTTCGTATCCATTCCTATGCATATTTTACCATTGAGTCCTTAAACCCTTTAGCAAATCGGTAGTTTTGAGCCTCAAACTTAGGACGTATATTTTCGTGCCTTGCCTCTTGATTCATTTATGTCTACGCAAAAGCATATCTTTAAAAAATAGCTCTCTTAGTAAGTGCTGAAATTGTGAAGTTGCCCAAATATCTAAGAATAGTATTCTAGACAACTCCAACAATAATATTGGATCAAACGTAGAAGTTATATTCCTTAATCTTCCACTCATAATAATTTTTTACTTGCCCAAGAAATTACTCAGAAAAAAAGTGAAAAAAATTTACAGTTAGACTAACAGAAATTACTTAATGCTGCTTCTTCAAGTGGCATCCAATGCAGTCGCCATACTCCATATTGTGATACGTCATAGAGTGTACCATCTCGCAAGACAACTTTTCACTCTGCAGAAGAAGTGATGTTGCGCTCCGATTTTGACAGTGCCAATGCGAAAAAAATCAGTTGATAGCGATCTGATGTGAAAATCGATGGGAATTTGATTGAAGTTTCCTATCGAATCGGATCTCTTTTGAAAAAGAATTCGTTTTCTTATACTTTTTATTTCGTGAAAAACAATCGTGATCGATAATAAATTCTCCACTTCGATAGTTATGAAAATTGACAACACCTACCAAAAAGGTATTTGCAAAAGCTGATATAAATTGCAAACTTCCTCGTCGCCTTCCTTTTCACTTTTCCTTTTTTTTTCTCCTGCCCTCCAATCGTTCACTCCTTCTCTTCCTCTTTCCTCCTGCTTCTCACTCTTTTTCTAGTCACCTCTCCTTTTCCAACTGATGGTGAAATGAAGGTACCCAGTTTAGTATAAAGCTTTCGAATGTGGTGATATGTAAGCGACAGCACCTTCGTCTTCAAAACTCAGGTTAGGTGGTTGGTCCCTCGCGTGGCGGAAAACTTGCCAATCCTTGTTTATAACCAATCTACGCTTCGCCTTTTTATGGAAAATTTGTTAACTTCGTTGCATGCATGGCATCAACAGCACGAAACAACAACGCTGCTTTAGTTGATGTGAATATTGCAAATATTCTGTTGTGTGTTGTGATCCACTTTTGTTAGCTGCAGTGAACGTGCTCTTCTATTGATCAATGGTCCATATTTACTTAAGCACCTTTCACCCCCCCAGACACACATCCCCAATCGCTATTGCTTAGCTTCCACCAAATGAACTCGAACTGAAGTTGTTCTCAATCGGAAATTAGCTATCTCTATTTTGAGGATTTCCTTTAATGATAAAAATACATGTTTACGGGTGAAGTCAGTTCGTGTTCTAGCATCAATTCCTGCTCTAATATATTAATCTACTCTATTTTTTTATTGACAGAATTCGCATAGATCTTCATCCCTATAACATTTCTCCCATTTTATAACTGCAAAGCACACTAATTCTGAGAGTGCAATTTTACTTCTTTAATTCTCTTAGTAATTGTGTAATTCAAGACGCAGCTATTCACTTCGGATGCTTGTTTTACGGAACTTCATGTGCGAAAGTCGGATTTTTTTTTTCTTGTAAGGACACTTATGGAATTTCCTTTCTATTTGTTATGAACTGAGGAAGACGATAATCGGATTCTTAAATAAATAATTGATTTGCTTATTGGACTGAATAATTTCTTGCTGTTGACGCCTTCCTTTGGCTAACAAATAAACTGTAATCGTATGCCCAAGATGGCGTTTTTTTATTTAATGAGGAGAACAAACACTTACAAGGAAAGATGGGAAATGCAACTTGAAAAGCGTACAGAATTTTCGCTCGATAGAAAGAAGTTCCGAGACACTCTAAAGCAGTCGAAAATAATTTTCTCTGTAACTAAAGCTCGAATATAAATATTTTAGTGACTATTCGCTTACCTTTTTTGCCACTCTGAGTGTTCTCAGTGCATGTGGAAAATGCAACTAACTATCATAATTGGATACTTCTTTAGAGTCTTCGGTGTTTTCCGCTGCTTCTACAATCGTCAGCAACATCACAAGGACTCAACCAAGAGGTTTTTTTTCATATTTTCATGTTTTATTTCATTTCATAATATAATTTATGCCTAAACATCTTTGATAGGAGGAAAATTTGCTAGGTGCTTTGTTTGCTTTTGCACTTTTTGTATTGGATACTTTTTTTTTGTTTTGTTTTCTTCTTTCTTTTTTTTTTTAAATAAAGCATGCAACACGCATTTCTTGCATCGTTCTGTTACAATTTCTCTTGTTTGATAACCCATGCGTGTCATTTTATCCTTCTCTTACTTTACCGATGTTCATCATTTTTGATATTCTTGCAAATGCAAATCACAAATATCGAGTATTCTTCGATGAACGTATATGGCTCAGAGAATGTAGGCGGTGCTGAATCGGTTGTTTACCATGCAAGTTTTGCTATTGTAACGCATTAAGCTCATCTGAAGTTTATTTCTCACTTAACGTCTTGCAGTTAAAATTGCTTTTTTTCTTTAAAGGATTTATTTCTCTGTTAGGAGAAAAGTTCTTATGATTTTTTGATAATCCATCGTAGCCATAATTCTCATTCGTTGAAAGAAATACAACTAAATCTTGTCTAGAGTAACCGCGAACAAAATTGACAAAATTTTATCGGGAAATATTTTCGAAATATCAGCTTCGCAGTAATCACTTTTCAGCTTCGTGCATCGCAAAATTCGCATAATAATTAAAATAGTTGTATTTGTAACGAAAATTTTCCGATTTACCCAAAATTGTGGCATTTTTATGGAAATTTACATTAGCCGTGTATGATTTCATGTAAATGTCGACATATCATGACAAACTTATTGTCGTCTGTTCCTTTTGAAATAGATTTCATTTTCATAGCGATGTAGAAATTTCTATGTTTTGTGTTTAATGGGATTTTTAAAATGATCATCAAGAAAAGTCAATCTTACTTGAAGCATTGCCAGTGAATGCCACTGTAATGGAACACAATCAATCTTTAGTTTTAAGAAAGTGGTTAATCCGCAATCGAATTTAAAAACAGAATCAAAAATTTCAGCACACAAAAAGCAGAAAATTCTGCCTGATCTTATGCTGTGAATGAATGAGTACATCAAGGCGCATCTTGATTCATTTGAATACATCTGCTTCCGATACAGGAGCTCACTCACCTCTTAGAAGCTATCGCTGTGGGAAATTTTTAAAGTATAGGAATAATTACACTAGAGTTGGGATGTAATTTTCTTGGAATAGCAGGGACTTGTTGAATTGTAAGTTTTTCATTTCTTGCTGTAGCGATTGATAGACGTTATGGCAAATACAAAAGCAAACACCCACTTTGATCATGCAATCATACATATCTACATAAGTATAGGCAAACTCGCTTACAAAGAAGCACACACATATACATACATACACAGACACATACATGTACGCCTGCCTATTCCTTTTTTGCAAACAGTCGTTTGCAACGAACGCTCGTGGATGGTGTCATCGAATTTGACGTGTTTCTTTTGCTTGTAATTTGCAAATTCTGCTTTGTAGTGCCTTACGATTTGCTTATTCGCCCCTTCAGTGTGGAAGTATATGAGTTGTGAAATTTGCTATTCAAATGTACACCATTGCATAAACTATATTTGACTTAGTATATTATATTTCACGTAGATGTGCCAACCTCGAGAGGACGAATTTAAAGATGTTAGAAAATTTGCATGCAGTTTACATCGATCCCATCCCCATTTTGCATCCATTGGCTCGCAGGAACATAGAAAATAATTTGCGTATTTTACTTTTTGAGGAACATAGTTGGTCAGTTGAGAGGGATGCAAAAGCACAAATCGTGCCATCTCATCTGGTTCGCTTCGCTTGGCATGACAGCGAAATTTTGCCTCGTCTATTAAGTTATTATCTCCGATGAACTTAAAAGTAGCAGAATCTGCATAAATTAATATACTTTTCAAAGCGTCATTTCAGTGAATTATTTACTGTAGCAAGCTTGGATAAAGCATAAAAGATGATGGCATTGAACTTTCGAGAACATGACGTTTTCCTCCATATAGTAGTTAATATTCCCATATGGCATTTATCAGTTGTTTTCTGAGTCCTTTTTTTTCGAACCTTTCATTACTTCAGTCCACATCGTTTGTCAAGGTTATCATTGTGCTTCCTCTTCATTGCTTGACCCTTTGAAATTTTTGGCGTCTTCATTTGCTTCTCAGCAGGAAATTGGCTAAACAAAATATTCCACAATAAATTTTTTAGACGAAACTCGTTTTATCGGGGATTTATTTTCTTGGCCCTTTCAACGCTTATGATGCCATAAACAAGTCATAAAAAATCTTCGCTTCAGTGAAGCGATTTGTTGTCATCTGCATTAACGACCGGTTTATGCAGTAATTTTGAACAGCACAATGAGGAAGCCATGGGCTCTGATGAAGGAAGATCGATGTATCGTCGTAATTAACTACGAAACTTCCTTTATGCCACAGCGACAAAATTTGCTGATATGGGTATTGCATATTGTTGGCGCTGCGTTTGCCTCTCTATTTGTTGATATTATATATATATATATATATATGCGTACTTGATTGCTATTGAGTTATTTGAGCTGTTATTAACTACAAGGCGTTTTGGCACATTCAATGTGACCACCCAGTTACAGATGTCTCTCTCATTCCAGCAGTAGCATGGAGATTCGCATGCTTAGAAAGATGCTAACCCAGCGACGGTTCACATTGCTTCCTGTCATCTGTAGGAGACACTCGCTTGTTTCATTTAATTCTTGTTTTCTGTGCGGGTGTCTACTTGTCTATTATTTGAATACTGATGGGTTCTTAGAGCGGTTTTGGAAGGTTTTTGGAGTGAACGGTAGAAACCGAGCAGTTATAATGGAGAAAGCGAAGATCGAAAGAGATTGCTCTGTAAATCGCATTAAACTATCAGCATTCAGTCAGGAGTTGCATCAGAAACTTGTCGCTTCCACTTTCATTTTTATTTTGAAATTTATTTCCTTCCGCTACGTCCCTCTGAGTCGATAATATTTTCAGGAATATGAAGATAAGAGCTGCAATAACGTATGTAGATATAAGAAATTTTTGGCGGAAGGACCATTCTTGAATTTGTATAATAGGCCACAATAGTGGAATTTTACCTAAGAATTTTAGGCATATCATTTTTAATGCTATCATTCATTTCCTCATTGAACCGCTTGTTGAAATAAATTTCTGTTTTCTAAATTCAATAAACTCTTCAACTACCAGTTTGCGTGCTATGGGAATTTAGCAGCGCGCATTTCTCGCTTCATGCACAATTTTGGCTGCCATTTATTTGAACTAAAAAAAAAATGGAAACCGTTATTTAGTGATTTCACATCGGTGCTTCATTCGTCTTACAAGAAAAGATTATGGAAGTGGCAATACTCTGCTGACAAGAATAGTTTTAGACATGAAACATCAAAAACTTCACATCGGCGACTAAATAAAATCGCTTGAAGAATTCTCAACAATGGATTCTATGCTCGATTAATTCTACGAAACAGCTTTCGCATTAACCTTTAAATTTGTTGAACTTCTGATAGAACCTTTAAAGCAATTTGTTTAGCGGAAAATTTCATATTTTTATTGAAATATTTGTTCTTTAGTATTATAGCAATTCTATAAGAGAATAATTCCCTCCATTACAACTTCCTTAGCACTATCCTTCCTCTTTCTGAAAGTGATAGTCTTTATGTTAAAACGATTTGATGTGAAGGCGTTTTACATTTGTTTAATTCGAATTCACTATGTGATTAGCACAGATCTTTACTGTGAAATTACACGAATGAATTAGAACTCCTATAAATATCCTTCTGCATATGTTTTACAAGTGGAGCTTAAAATATGCTCAGCGGGAAAGTGAGGAGAAAGGCTTAGTGCTTATTTCTTAATTAGCAACACATAGAAATAGTCAGTTAGTGCTGGCTCGTAGCTAATCATATTTAATTTAAAAAAAAAAACAATCTCAATATGTGAAGGTGTAAATTCCTTTCAGAGAGTTTAAAAAATGATGAATTAGCATATATGTACGTTTAAATGCTTATTCATCGGATGATGAAATTGAACACTTATTGATGGATGCAGCCAATTTTTTGTGTATTTCTATAGTAGTGATCATGCCGATTGTGTGTATCGCCGGGTAAACATCTTCCCAGTATTTACTCTTTTCAAGTACTTCCAATTGGTGCATAGAGTTGAATCACTTCACTTATATTCGCATACACACTCGCGTCTTCATGAGAATCCTCTCTGAATTGTGAAATTGTTTTAGTCATCGCGTTAGCTTTTATTTCGATGAAAGTTTCCTCCTCTATGATATATTCTTCGAAATTGCAGTTGGTGGATCACAAAGCCTCATTTAGTAATTCAAAAGTCATTTTTACTGTTAGCATTTCAATAACCATTCGTTTGTAAGCTGTAAGTTGTTAACAATGGAAGTGATATAAAATTAATCAAGATTGCAATTACGATTGCATGTTGTGGAAATCATGCTGTTCCATATGGTAGAATTGCCACCAGAAGGTTTTGAGAATAACCACCTCATGGAAAATCCAAAAGGAAAACAAAATACTCAACGTTTTGTCTTCGTTTATGATTTTCAATGTCCCAGTGGAGGGGAAGATATAAACTTTGGGTGTCTGACGAAAGTGAAGCGTAAGATATTTTATCTCTTGGATGCTTCGGAACTAAATACTGGTTTCCACATAGCGAACAGTCTCCCTTGCTGGTCATTTCCATTACTAGGTCACAATGTCCTTCTAATATGGTT
>QEWY01002345.1:0-11645 GCA_006503575.1 Baylisascaris schroederi | reverse complement strand
ATGTTTCCCGACTTGAAACTGCCGGGCAAACAAATAGATGGCTAAGCAAATACGTATACTCAAACTCACGCACCAACTGTACACATTGAGGTGACGTTGCCTAATGCGATTTTCTGAAATGAATTTGCAAAAAAAAGCTTTCCGATCGAAATTTTTTTTAATATCTTGGTTTGTTGGTTTATTTTGTATGCTCTTTTACTACTATGCGCTTCATGCATAGCTGCGAGGTCATCATGCGTTCATCGAGTCTATTTGTGTCGTTGGATTCGGTTACTCGATATTTGAACTCTCAAAGAGGCTATGGCTTTGACGTCTGACTAAATATGGCATTAAAGAAAGATTGCAGCGAAACATACAGATACATAGAATTTTTCACTCTCGATTGCATCCGGAGTTTAATGAATTTGCAGGTAGGAATTCGTGCGGCCGACAGGTAGCCTAGAGAAGTTATTGCTAAACGATGTTTCATTATCTTTTACTGTTGATGCGGTAGATTGGTCATGTTAGCTGGAATGCAAAAAGCATAATACAGATACTCGAAAACCATGACCTCCAGAAGCGATATTACTCAAAGCATAAGGAAGTGGGTTGTTATATTTTTCTCTAGCAGTGTCAAGAACCTATGTAACTGTTTTGTTGCTGTGAAGAGGCAGTGATCGCATTGTTGAGATACTTGATATTGAACAGATTAAGCCAACGTTCATTACTAGGCTTACAGGTATTCCATGTGGCCCTTAGCCAATTGAAAGAAACAAATGATATAAGTAATACTTTTCAGTGATAAATGAAATGAAATAATATGAATTACCGACGCCTATTTCTCGTTTTTTGCCTTTTTTTAAGATCTCGTCTCGAAAGTGATTATCTGCTTGTTCATTTATAAATTCCTACTCTACATGGTCCCACCTAGAGGTTGAATGCAAGCACTGTAAAAGTCTTTTATCCACTATCTTTCTATATCAGTGGAAAAGGCGTCGAAGCATAAAACGGCAAAGCTGGCATTTACACTTATGGAGTACGAAAATGGATGCAACCCGAACATAAAATGATACATAAATAATATGGTGCTAACATAGGCGGAGATCCACGTATGCAGATTTTAAAGCATTTTTGAATACTTAGTATAATTGACATATGAAAGAGGGAAGAGTGAGAAGAACGTAAATGGGAAAGAAAGTTTTGAGTTTTTTGGTGGTATGTTTCAAATTTTGAACCTCTATTCGTTGAAAGACGCACTGATTTTTCTTATGTCATCCTTAAAAATTTTGTTCACCTTACCTCAAAACTCGAATTTTTTTCTTACTTCCTTGGTCATCTCCGTCCTTCTTCAATGAGTTGTCGTGATCAATGATCTTGACCTCTCTTTGAAAATTCGAATATACTTCATACTACTGAAAATAAATATATCGTAAAGCATTAGCTAATTAGAATATTGCTATATAAGGTGATCGTATTGGTGGTCATCGGGAATAACTATTCCATTAAATTCAACAGTGCGCAGCTGCACTCTTTTTCCGTCAATTAGGCCAACGTGAACGACGTTGCAACATAGAAAACGGCATATGATCGTTGTTTTCGATAAAAGGCACTGAGATAACAGAGAAACGAATGATAAAGCGTATAAATTATGAGGTATTTGATGTGATGCAAAGAGAATTCTACGACATAATAGTACGCATCGATGTATGTTCATCGTTAGACAAAAAAATGATACATATAGGAAAAGAGAAGCAGACGGTTGAAGTGATTGACCTCTATAGCGTGTATTGCTAGAGAGTACGGAAAAATGTCAACATTATGCGCTTCCGTGGCTTATTTGCATTTTTGTGCGCATGACCGTCATCATATATTTCACGATGTTGTGTTTTCGAGCAGCTGCCGTGTTCTCCTAATTGCACTTTTTTCATCATTGCAAATATTATGTGGGAAATATTATGGCTATTTTCTAAGTTTTGTTGTTTATGAATCAAATAGACAAAAAAACGTATAATTTTATTTGCGATAACTATTTCATATCAACTACACGAAGGGAAATACATCAGCGAGGATGGCACGATATGCACTTTTTATTTTTCAGGCTCAAGACCATCTATCTAGCTGACCAACTATTGAAAAATGAGCTGACTCGTAAATGCGCTTAACTACGAAACTGAGTAGTTGTATTATAAATCTCCATTCAGATATTTGGTTGTCTTATCGGCTTCCAAGCCAAATTTTTCTTGCACAGATTTTATTGCAACCCTACGCTTACATAACATAAATAGGAGTTGGTCATTCAATTTCCATAATTGAGAAAGCGTTAGTGGCAAAGTATAAAAATTTTGTGGAAATCACATACGATCAAAAAATAAGCAAACGTAGGAAAATCTCATAATTTCGCGTGTTGAGCGGAAAAGAGGGAGGGAAATAATTTTGTCATCCGCATGCATATATCAACAATTGTAGAGGAACTTTGAAGAAAACGCGTCTAAAATGCTCAAAAATATGTGAATGGAAATGAGAAATTTTTTGAGAGTTTAATGTGTACTTTGGATTGTAATCGCCAAGTTGCATGATTCGTCAACGACTTGAGAGTTGAAATCACCATGAAGATAGCAATAAATAGATAGTTGGCATAGAAATTACTTCATTACAGTATGCTTTTTATAAAAGTTTCCAAGTTTTCCCTATAAGTCAACCTTATAAAACAATGGAAAAATTTTCGGACAATAATAGGCGCATTTTCTGAGAAATGCTAGGTTTTTTTGAATATATGTATTTATAGCTGTCATATTCTTGAACTTTTTTGTGTATAAACGCTTTGTAGAAGAACTGTATCATTAGAACGGTGCCGTTTTTTTATAAGCGATGAAGTTGAATATACAATTTGAAGATGATAGTTTTCCGACCCCTTTCATCAAAGATTTTTGTTTATTCTTACAATTAGAATGTATTACTGCGTTGTAATGCTTGTTGTTTGACGATACATGGTTATGAAGATTCGCTTGGTTTATGTTAAATCTTGAATGAAAAGTGAAATTAGCGCATCATAGAATTTTTGAAGTTTACCTAACAATCGAAAGTGCATCTATGAGCAATAATATCGTTTTAAAATTTTTGCTCAGTGAGCTATTCATTCTGAAAATTTCCAGTGTTAAGCTCACTTTTCAGGATCCTATCAATCGACAATTATCAATCCGGATCCCCGTAGTCATTTCCTTTTTTTAGCGAAAACAACAACAAACGGTTTCCTCATAGAACATTATCGGAGAAACTGAAATTAGAGCATCTTTTTTTTAAAATAAATGAGCAGAATCTCCACTCCGATAGACAAAACATGTTCTTGAGCGGATTCGGTGACCTTGATGATTAGAACACTCCTAATATGCTTCAGCGTTAAGTCAAAATGATGGACGAGTTGCTGAAATTGTTGAAGTATAATTCATTCATGATGATAGATCTAGTGTTACTTTTAGCATGAAAAATTAAATTGTCTACTTATTTTTAAATTTTTTTTGCCTCCAAAAACGTTTTCGGCATTTAAGATCGATTCTAGGAAGATTTAACAGAACGTATAAACACAACATACTTTTGGTTTTTATCATAACTGAATTATACATCAAGTAACGTATCGATTATTAGCCAATTTTTGTGAATTCACGAATAAAATCTGCTGAGAAATACTTTACGATCCTGGCCAGGAATGAGAAACATTTTAAAGAATTGATTATTGCTAAACTATTAAGTTACTTATTCCAACAACGAAAGTAATAGTCACATTGAATGAAAACTTGATATTATTGATGACTTTCGATTGAGAAATTAGTTTACGATAAAACAATTTAATTTTGATGTTGTAGCGTTTACTTGCCAATTTAATTTTAATATTGTAACGCTTACTTGCCTCACCACTATTCTCTTGAATAAGTTTGCATGGATTGAAAAAATAAACTGCGATAATCTCTTCCTAAAATCCCTTATCCCCTCCTAAACAGAAGCGAACAAAAGGAAAATGGTATTTGTAAAAATCTTTATTAATCTGGAATGCATGAGGCATCTTTTCTTCTTTTCATCCCTTTGTATATAATCGACATATTTATTTCCAAAAAAAACATCCATAAATATGAGTAATGACAAATCTAAAATTAGTTTATTGCATAAAATTGAAATCTATTTCTCAATCAAGTTGACACATCGATGGAATTGTTATTGTTCGATTAGATGAAATAATGGCAATAGTGCTATCAAACTATGAATTTTCATTCGATTTGTTAAGTGAAAACGATATCCACTAGATGAACGAATGTGTTTTAAGTGCATTGTACCTAAATGAGAATCACTTAAATAATAAGCGCTTAAGAATGTTTTCCTTTCTTGCAATCGCATATATGATGAGAAAAATTCAATATATTCCATTTGAATCGTTATCTTTATTCACTCAAGAGTGAAAATATTATTAATTTTTGACTACTTTTTTAAAACTCTTTTCCTCTCGTTCCTGTTGCCTCCCTTCTTTATCACCAATAAGTGCTTTCATCTCCATATCTTTATGCTTTTTTAGCATATTGCTGTTTTTAAATAAGTAATGTCTAGGTCAAATTACTCTGCAATAAATAATTCATCACTATCTGAGTAAGGTTTCGATGAGACGCTACTTTTAAAACAAAAAAATCATGTCATCCTCCATGATTGAAACGATTTATAAAGCTTTTGATAAGTTAAAATATTTCCTCTATTTTTGATATTTTGGGATTTAATTTTTTGAAATCTTATAGTGACCAAGAGTGCTTTCTGGAATGAAAAAAAGAAAATTGGCTGATTGATTCACGCTGGACGAAGATAATTTCAAACAAATATTTTCTACAATTAAAAAAAACAATGAGAGATTATTTTATGCGCAAAAAGTAGTGGCAACGATAACCGCAGTTTCATCTTCACGCGGCTTCCTCATGCAACATTAAGTTGGCTAAGAATCAAAGCTATATATGAAATGCCTAGAATTTGGAGGTGGGATGGAAGAGAAGATGAGAGTGTAAAAGGGGACAATTGAACTAAATCAGATTTATTAATCTAACCGAGGTGAGAACAAAGTATGCTTCAGACAGGAAGTGATTTAAATTGTCGCCTTCACTCATTGCTAATTTATTCACTCATTTTACTTGCTTCTCCTTCTGAAGTTATTTCGTTCTCATCTCGATGTTTGCTTGAATTTGTGTTCGAAATGAATTCACCCCAAACATCCTTTATTATATAACTCCCTAGTTACCATCTGATGATATCATATGACAGCGAAAGGTAATGACAATCCTTTTTATTGTCATTGTTTCTTCGGAACAAAGATACCTTTTTCCTTAATTGTTCCATACAATAAAAAAATGTACGCATTGTATCGCCTATCTGTGTGCGCATTTTTCAATAAATGGTTGTATAGTATGTTATCATTACAGTATATGTTTCTTATCTTGTCATCGTATTTTGACTTATGATCGCTTTTACGCTGTGTGCTCCTTCAGTATTGGCTGAAGCCCACTTGAATGGCTAGCTTCGATTTTTAAGTATTTCGATACTTTTATCGAAACAATAAACTAACCCAATAATACTCGATACTATTTGAGTAGATTTCCTCAGTTATTTTGTCAAGAATAAGAGCCCACTTGTTATTTGATACGCTGAAATTACTCTATATGTCAGCTTCATGGGTCTGATTGTCCCTACGCAAAAAATATTTGTGGGAAGTTTCAGTGGAGCATAATTTAGGAACTCGGTGAATTTCTTTTGGATTCTCTCGCGTTTCAACAAACAAATTTAATGCAAATCCTTTGTACATCTTCGACCTCAAATTTTATATTTATCTCATATTTCAATTATTTCATATTAAGGTCTCCCGTTGAAAGTGTGATCCTCTAAACGGCAAAGCCTAATCTATCTCTTTCAATGCTTGAGAACTTTTCCAATAGAACTCGGGGAGTGATGAATCTTAAGCCTTTACTTAGGTTCTCCGTCTTCACAAGCGAAGATTGATAATAAGCAGCTACGTTTAGTGTCATGGCATTCTCCGAAGAACGCTGAAAACCGCATTACTTTTCATGAATTTTGCGGCAATACGGTACATTTTATTTTCCACCTCGGATCTATTAATGAAAGTCGTTCACCTTTATAGAAGGTTTGTATGCCGTACACACATAAATTGCACTCTAAAATTTGGTGTTTATTGGAGATTTATAGCCCACATCGAACGGCAGCATTGTGTCCAGCTTTGTGCCTAATTGGGGGGTTATACGAATTGCATCAATTGCTTAGTAGCGTTATGGCAATAAAAGGCTATCATGAAAAATGTGAGGCTGATGTTTGAAATAACTCAATTGGCACTGTGCATCTGATAGAGTAAATGTTGAATTATGCCTAACATGTGAATAGCGTTCTATTATCTATGGCTCATTTGTATGCATTAATGTAGTCCAAATTATGAAGTATGCACCATTAAAGAGCCACTTGTTTATGAATGGTTGAATGGTTAAGAACAATTCATGTGAAGCTTTATTGATGCTTTTACTCTCACGATAGCATTTCAAAAAGAGGTAACACTCAAATCTCTACCCATTGCTATTGCAATTCGTTTTTCATTTATTTTTAGCATTCTCTTAAATATAGTAGAAAAATCACAACTTTGGTCACTTTTATTTTTGCATACATTTTATTGACATCGATGCATTTCAAAAAGCTTTATCATTTATTATGTTTATTGATGTTTCGATGTATTCTCCTTTTCAGACTTCTGAGGCTTATTTCTGGATAATTTTAGATCGTCAAGCCATTCTCATATTTGTTATGAATTTTGCTTCTCTCACCACATTACTGTATAAAGAATAATCTTTGAGCTGTTAGACTTAGAATCAAGATTTTTTATTTTTATTTTTTTGTTTCTCTTGCGCTCGGTGAAGCATCTCTCATGGGACAGAGGTGCGCAATAGGTTGATAGACCACTTATTCCTCAACAAACTCACCACGTCTTGACCGCTCACTAAAATATTTTGCTCGAACTCAGAAGAAAACTTTCGAATGTGTATAAATCGAGCACTCCAAGGAATGCAATATGTGAAATATTTGCGTAAATACTCGGCTTCAAAGATCTTTTGGTTTTGCTTCGCAAGAAAATATACACTTGAGCTTGCCGTATTCAACGATAAATATTCCGTGATTTAAAATAAATCGCCTCATTTTTGGCTTGTGAAAATATTAGCTTATCGCTGATTGAGTCGATTTTTTTTTTTTGATAAATTCCTGCAGGGAGGTTCCTTCGTTTAGTGCTGATTAGATTTTTGATGTGGTTCCCATTCTAGGTAGATGATGGTTGATTTGGAGAGGATATTATCNTTTTGAGGGTGGTTTTCGAGAAGAAAAATCATAGAAGACAGATCATCTCAAAAAAAAGGAAAAAATTTTTATTTTTTATTTTATTTATTTATTCTATTTTTAATTTTTAATTTTTTTTTGCAGAAATGCTTTGTTCAACTGTAATACGTATGCATTATTGCTCATGCTTGCTTTGTGATCGTTTTCCGTGATGAATAATTATTCAGCTAAATGTTTTATTTTTTGGTCGTTTTATGAAATTCGTTCGTTGGAAATATGAACGCTTGCTTTGCACAAATTCCGTTGAAACGCGCATTTATTATTGTGAAAATTTTCTTACCAAAAATTCTCCAAAGGATGATTTTAGTTACGTATCGCTATATTTTTCAATATTATTCTCAATTATATGTTTGTTTATTTAGAAATGATCTCTAGGATAATCAATGGTGGTTAATAGCAACATAGATTGTTACCTTGGTATGGTCTTAGCAATAGTAGATTAATCACTATACTCTTAAAGAATATTGGCCTGTTATTTGCGTACTAATTGAAGAAATTTCATCGCAATTCAATTAAGGAGATATTTCATCGGAATGTGAAGTTATGAAGTATTTCACTCATATTGTTATAGTTGCAGGTGAGAACATCAGCAATGATCGTTCCACTCTATAACGGACATCCAACAAATGAGAACAATAACACTATCGAACTTACGAAACGTCTCGATTGTGACAATGCAATTGGCTATCACACATTTCAACAAAATGTCAGTTTTTTTTGTTAATATTTCAAATAATTGCTACATATTGCCTATTGTTTTATTGGTTTTGAAATTCATTATGATCAATTTTATGATGACCGTTTCTTTGATTTTCTTAATCACTCAAAATCTTATGAAAACTTTTTTAAAGAATATTTTTCTCAAAGTAGGGTATATTCCTCTTGCCTTCTTCCTTCTCTTCATTCCTGTTCCCTTCCCGCTTTCTCCTCCCCCCTCCCTTCCCCTCTCTTTCCCCAAACCTCCACTTTTCCCGATTCCTGCTTGCATTTATGAGAAGAGCCCATACATAATACTTTATGCGATGCTGTCATATACAGGATGGTTTATTCTGACGAAACGAAGGTTTGATAACATTTTTATATTGACTACTACGAATTGTGAATTTAACAGTCGAATTAATCGTTTCATACCGGTTTCAAAATTCGAATCATGTCATCATTGTTAGGCACAATCTAAAGCATGTTAGTGTAAAGTTGGACTTTGTGCGTGAATCTTTGCCACTCGAATAGAACAAAGTCGTTGATTTATGGGGCATCGCTGTCTGGAAAATACATTTTTTAATGCGCCTCTCCAGTATGTTCAATATTTGCCCTTTATGGATGCATTTTTTTGCGTTGTCTGTCAATTTTTAAGTAATTTCAACTCATTGTTAACAATTAACCACGGCGTTCCGTGAGAAATACTTATTCCGCACTGTTAAGTGTGTAAACATAATAAAGGAATTATAAAAGTTTGCTGATTGCCGTTGAAATTGAATCTGAACGTTGATTATTCGCAAGCATTTTTATAGTTTCGAACATGAACAAATGCAGACATAAACGGGACTATTTTGTATATGATTAGCACTCCCTCGTTCAGAGGCTTCTAGATAATTGGCGAGGCGGGGGAAGAAGGTTTGGGAACTGTTAGCTCGAGAGGACACGAATGAGGTCTGCGTACTAAAAAATAACGTTTTTATTCCAACGGTTTTGCTCTTGTATCACAAAATCGCCCCGTGTCATCGTCGAATGAAAGGTATATTCTGTTGAAAATGATATCAATTCTTTTCTCTGCAATTAAAGGCTATATTTTGTTTGAAAGCCAGAGAATCTCATTATTTTCTTTCGGAATTATTGCACCTTCACGGTGGAAGGTGATGGGCAGAGCGCCAGTTATGTGTTCGATATTTAGGAATAACGGGGAACGACGTGCAATCTTCGCTTATCTTTCCACACCTCTCTTCCAGCGAACCTTCCTCTCTTTCGGTCCTTTTTTTATGCGATGGTGTTGCAGTTTGAAGATGTGTGTAGTTCCTATCAAGTTTTTGGGTGCAGCAAAAAAGAAAATGGACACCATGAGTGAATGAATATAAACGTTGTTTTTGTCAGTGAGCTAAGGTAGACGTCAACCGAAACTTGCACTCGTTATCTGCAATTTCTGAAGAAACCGCTAACGACGAGGGTTTTTAGAATAGCTCACATGTATAAATCTTTACAGAGAGACGGCCAACTTCACAATCTCCTCTCTAGTTGTTTGGATGACTTTCAAGATATGTCATCCTGGAGAGTGGCCATTGCTTCATCTCATCAAGTCGCATCCTTTTCTGTTTACTTTTATTTTCTATTTATAATAGAAGAGTAAACATTCCCACTAAATCCTTAGAAATGGCATGAGTAAATCGTTTGTTCACAGGATGTCGTCTATGATGAAGATGGAGCAGTAATAAGTGGCAGTGCGGAGGCGTTAATAAGACGTCTTATACCAACACGTGACTATTGTCCCGATCGTTCTTATATTTTCACATTACTTCTCAACATTCGTACGTTTGTGGCACCATCGGAGCTATTGCATAAAGTGCTGCAGGTGAGTGCTTAATAACAAATTTTCCACCAGAAGTCGTAATCTTCAGGGATATATGTAACAATTTGCATCTTTGAAATTATCTTTATATCCGTATTTCCTTTCTTTTCATTAAGTAATTGTATCCTATAGTAATTAGAATGCAAAATATAAAGCGCAATTCTCACACTGTCGTTGTGGGAAAAAAAATCTACGAAGGGCTGTTAGAATAATTGAAACATCGGTGGAATTGCTTTGCAGCAAAAGAGAATGAATGACTTGCGAGTGTTCGCACAATCATTCCCGCGGGATTCATCTGAATTCGCCCGCTGGAATCGTTTTTCTACATACCAGCTCTCATCGATTTCAGCTAGCTACTCATATGCACTCAATTAAAATTTATGCAAGTGAATTCGATAGAATTGATAATAGATCGAAACTTAACAGATATTTAGATTTGAAATTTATGATCCATAACTTTCGTGGTCTTTTTTAACATCCTCTTAGAAAGGCAGTAAAAAAATGCATTAGAGATGGGTGCGGAATATTTTGCATTCATTGGTTTCGACAAAACGTACTGTAAATTTTCAAAAAAAAAAAAAGAACCCTGCGCCATAATTCTAAATTAATTGAATCAATAGATCAACTTGTTTAGTGATCAAAACACTCTTATTTATCAAATCTACTGAAAGTTTGCATATGTAAAACTTGCATACGTTTAAACTATACTCTATCATTCCTTTTCAATACAGATTCAATGAGTTTCATCAATGCTTTCTGGTAAATTATCTCTTTCAGCATTGTATGTTCGAACAGAATGCAACTGGTGAAAATTTCACAAAAGAAGGTCGAACACGTATGTTTGCTAATATCTTCAAGCTATGCTCCGAGTGGACACAGAATATGCCCTACGATTTTCGTGACGAGTCGATGAGACAACGGCTTGGCGAACTACTTGGCATGTGTTCGGTTGATGAACGTAGTAAGCTACTCACCGAACGTCTCCTAGCGGATTTGCAACATACGGTTTGTCCGTTATAAACATTTAACAGTATTTATTTCGAATTAGGCTTTATAAGACGTATAAAGTTAGGCATTGCTTGAACGATGCAGAGCCTCAAAGAAAATTGGTTTGATCAGAAACGCTATGAGTGAGTTTATAGTTTAAGATTTTGCTTCAAGGATTTTTTTCCGGAAAAAACTTATTAAATTCCATAATGGTTAAGTTCAATTTCGTTACAAAGTTTTATTCCGAAACTTGTGAAGAATAATTTCATTTTTATTGTCACTTCTTTGATAATTATTGTCCTTAAAAATATATTCTTTCACATTTCCTTCCGAGTTATATTTTCCCATGGTGATTACTTCAATGAGTCAATGTTATTTTGAATATATAAAGGCAGTCCAATATGTACTGTGGAAACCAACGATTAATTATAACTTTACAGTTGGAGATGCACTTATTTAAGTGCCATTTTTAGCGATAATTCCCAATTTATTTTGCAGCTGAATCGATTAGATCGATACGAACGAGCAATCGCCAACTTATCACCGAACAACAACGAAAAACTGACACAAAGTGAAAATCTGGTTTGTTTATTTTTTGCATTTGAGCTGAGAAACGCCCAAACGAGCAACAACTTCTAAAGTTCCATTTATTGAGCTTTATATAATTTTGGCTTTACCTTGTGGACAACTATAGATAAAGTGCTGT
>QEWY01002297.1:1100756-1123898 GCA_006503575.1 Baylisascaris schroederi | reverse complement strand
CTTTAGGGACAAAGGTAAATATTTCAGTCAATATTCGTAGTTAAAAATAATTCACTACATTATCTGTGTTACTTGACTCTAGCCTCGTTAGGTCTGTCGATGACGTCATAAAATTCTTCAAAAAAGGTGCTTCACTGCTGTTTTTTTTTTTTGAAAATGGATGGATTTTTTACATTTTCGGGTTCCAGAAATTTTTTCCTCACTTTCAGTTGGCGTTGGAATCTTATTGGTTAAATTTGAGCATTGCAACACAATACAACAGTTGCATATTGCATTTGTACGTTCAGGAAGAAGAATTGAGGGGGGTGGGGGGACGGCTTGCTAATGGTGGGCAAGTGGTGGGAGGAGGAGAAGTGTGTTTATATTGTATTCATGATATGAACTTCTCTTTGTTAAGCAAAAGTATTATATTTTTTCGGGTATTTGAAGTAAAATGTTATATGGAATTAAAGCCTTTATTACCGAGTCGGAAATTTTCCTTTTTCATTTAATGGTATAGGTACTGTGCTAGGTCGTATAGGTATATGGTATATATGGTTTTTCCTTTTCAATGGTATAGGTATAAAGCCTTAGTTCGACTGATGGAAATTCTCGATTATTATAGTCTATCGAATATTTCGAAAATCGATCCAAATTTTCCTTTTTTCATTTAATGGTGTAGGTATTCAAATGTGCTACATATTTGGATTTCAAAAATAATCTTCTGTTCATTCAAACCCATCGTTTGATGGATTTTTCTCTCTGAAGTTCTCTCTGAAGCTTTCTGGTTCGAATCCTAGTAGAAATGAATTTTTTTTTTTTAATTCTGTTCAATGGCCTTATAAACAAATAAAACATCGTTAATTAAAATCATTCGTCTTGTCGCCACATTCTCTTCAGTTATTTCACCTTTGATGGCCAAAAACAATATTATTTCTAGCAGAACTGAGTATTTTCATGACTTAATTTAGGCGTTTATATAAAGTGAATTCCCAACTAAGGCATCTAATAATTTATTAACAATTTCGAGGTGATCGGTATTTTCGAGTATCAAGCCTCTAAATTTTATTAAAGTGAGTGAATTAAGGTAACGAAGGAGGCACTGGTATGCAATCCATGTGCAGCTTCTCGACACCCGGGCAATTGTAGTGAAGACAATGAAGATCAGTGTTACAAGTGTTTCGCAGGTTTATACGATATTCAGGTAAGCCATTATCAAAATGTTAAAAACGATATCTGAGTTTTTGGGTCAGGAATTTTATCGAATGGGCTGGAGATTTTCATAGTAGTGAAATAGTTGAGAATTTTAGGGTCGAGAACGTTTTTTTCCTTTGAATCAGGGAAGGGTTGGTACTCTGAAATGGATGGGTTCATCTTAATAACTTTTTCATTAACTGTTGAAAATCATTAAATTTAGTTCAGTGAATCGAGTGAATTGCAAAATGGATATCGTGGCAGCTCCATTAGCACAATTTTGAGCAGTATATGTTTTGGAATTGCGTTGTGATCATTCTGTAATTCTTTTCCCTCAACTCGTCTTTGTTGATGGCGAATATTTTTATCGCTTAATGAAGTTCCCGCTTTCCGAGGCCTTGATCACTCCACAGTTTGCTCATTTTCTTAGTGGTTATCCAATTCCCTAAACCGTAGAGAGCTATTGGCGTTACGTTTTTATCGATACCTTCTCATGGTGAATTTTTTTATTATTGAAGAATGCTTCTCAATGTTACTTCATCCTGCATCGTACATCTAATTCCGTTGCTTCACAAATTTTCACACATTTGTCCGACTAGATAAACCCGTTTAAGCTTTCAATGCGCTTGTCTTTTATAGGAATCATTGACTTCAGCTGTCCGTCGCTGAAACCTTTCTTTTTAATGATGTATATTCTCAGACCTATTATCGAAATTTTTACCGCAGGTTCAAATGACACTTCCTTAAATTAGTTGGAGTGATTCTTAAAATAGTATGGGTTCTCATGACTGTGTCATTGAAATGCGATACTCTGTCATTGATGTTCACACGTTTATTATGCCGATCTAACTCGTCGAATATGAGTTGCAGATGCGTGTCGAACAACAGTGAAGAAATGAGACCCTCAAATCGTTTAGCCATCACCACCTCTATAGTTTTTCCATTTTATGTGCGAAAACTTAGACACCAGGTTTTACACTGGACTTTTTTGAATGATAGAGATTATTAAAAAATGTGCTGCAGCGGTCTTTCATAGATCTCTAGAGGGCAATGTGTTCAACAGAATCAAAGACATTTTCGTAAAACCAAGTCCTCGGGATTTTATTGATCCTCTATCATGTTGTTGAGCAAGCTTATCAACGGTATTATCAGCAATTCTTTACCTCCGTTTAACGTTTCACCTATTAACCTACCTATACCTGCCGCCATCCCACTTTCCCAATCGGTCGCGTTTCTTGCTCCCGAGTCGATAATTGGTAGGTACTTTCTCGTACAACAAGTAGATTGCCACTCCGGCGGCCATAGTGCATACCCGCCTAGAACTTCTAAATGATGTGGTCAATTTCTTGCGTTCCTATCGTAAATGACCTATTGCTTTTTCGATGGCTCAGTAATAATAGTTTCGTTTCTTTGAGCTCCTCACCCGTCTCAGCTTCCGGTTAGTGGAAGCATGTTTCATTATTTTTGCCTATTCCAGGTGCTTGTTTTCGGATCTTTCATATCTTTTTCTTTATTAACTGTTAAATTTCGCAAGATTCCAGTTTCTCTTAAAATTTATGTCCTGTTCAATATTTTTTCTTCTTGCAATCATTTCTTTCATTCCTCTCGTAGAAGGAGACAATCTGGGTTTTATTGGTGTAGCAATTTGTTGCGCTCGGCTGATTTTTGCGGCGTTATTAGCATGTATCGTTTCATTTCCTCTTATATCAGTTTACTGCAATACATGACGGTATAAACCCATCTGAATTTCTTCGTATATCGGCTTCAGTGTTCTTTTTCTGGTCTTTTCACCCACAAATGCGTATCTCTCAGTTGTTTTTCTCTAATCAAGCGATAGTCTCCTCCTATTTGAAAGTTGTTCTATATTTGACGATTGTTTTCGTATTTGCTGGAATGTAATCTGTTGTACCTTTTACCTCTCTATTGGGAATTCTTCACGTGCATTTTGTGCCACATGTTTTTTCAAGTCTTGTTGATTTTTACATTCATATTTTTGCATAAAATCAATGAAATTTCTCTCATAGTTATTCCATAATCCTAAAATTTCCGGCTCACTGCTATCCTCACTTTCGTGCTTCGTCTATACTGTTTATGTTGCTCATTATTAATTGTGGATATGAAGCATTCTTCATCCACTACAGCACTTCATTTTGATTTTCTTGGGGGTGATGTACTTGAATTAGCTATATGTTTGTTTTTCTAGTTTCAATTTGCTCAATTTTGGGAGAGTGAGAGTAGAATATTATTATCTCAACATAATATTCTTTCTAAACATAAAATGCAACTCCATCTCGCAATCTCTGATCCTACCCTCATAGTATAGGCTGTTGCACTTTGGTTCATCAACACTGTCCTCCATAGAATTTAACCTTCAAGCGATCGTTCAAGAGCAGCGTTGCTTCATTATACGTACACATGTTAAATATGAGTCCACCATTTTCCACTTGGAATGATGTCGGAACCTATTTCGCCGTTCTTGTTCGAATGAGACTGTTGGGCGGAGAGGCTTTATAGGGTAGTAGTGACGAATTTGATCACTTCACACTTACGACAGATCGCGCAGCAAGCGCTATAGAACGATGTACAGCCATCAGGCGAAATGCATGTTGCATTTTATCGCTTATCGTAACACCGATTCCACCTTATCGCTTCACAAAATTTCCTCCTGTTAGGTGTGGTCTTATGACACGATCATTTAAGATTCGACTGTGTTTCTTATGCAACGCGTCATGTCGATTCTCTGATTCTTTACGTCCACTCACCATCTTTCATTGCGATTATTTGTGCCGCCCATTTAAACTTCGTCATTCTGATCTCTCTGAGTCAATCCTTCACTTCTATAACCTCTCATTGATTTTTATATCGATCAATTCGACGCTAGTTACGATTCTCTCCATTCGCCTTTCTGCCAGTCTTAGTAACACTTCAATGTTTTTGGCGGTTGTATGCATCTCTGGCTCGTAGAGAATTGTTGTCGTCGGATTTATTTTTTGAAAAGATTTCGTTTTTGATTTTTCAATAGTTTTTCTCACGGTAGAAGGCCTTTTCTTCGAAATAATTCCCCCCAACATTATTTGATTCTTCATCCTAAATGCGCTTAAATGCTTTTGCTTATTTTTACATATCTTAAACATTTTGTCAATTCATAAGTTTACCGTTGGATTTTCTCCTCCAGTTTTGTATTTGCGATCCTCAAATGCGATTTGAACGTCGATATTCACACGAGTGTTGTGTCGATCTAATTCATCGAATGCGAGTTGCACTCTTGCGATCCACAATGACATGAAAATGCATCCTCCCATTTTATATTCCTACTCTTGATATTTACAACAACTATAGACATTTAATGAATGATATGGAATATTGAAGGATGTAATGCTATAAGGTTTTCCATAGATCTCCAAAGGGTGATGTGTCCATCACAAACGAAAGAGTTTTCATAGTCTACAAACATCAAATAAAGGGGCAATTTATACCCTCCAGTTTTTTTCGATCAGTATTAAGAGGCTTGCGGATTTGGTTGATTGCTGATGTATCCGGCTCAAAATCTTCCTGCTTGGCATCTTGGTTCTGTTCGATTTGCCATTACAGTCTTTTACATAAAACTCTCTAGAAACGCTTTGAAATGTGATATGGGGTGATAGTTTCTGATGTTATTTGTATCGTTTTCCTTTATTATTGTTGTTAAAGAAGCTTATCAGCGATCTTTTTAGTAGTTGCTTTCCATTTTACCTATGAATTCATCGATACATGCCAGCATATCATCTTTACCTATAAACGCTAATATTGCCTGTAACACTTTACCTGTAAACATTTTTCGTATATTGAGTCGCTTTTTTATGCTGAGTGGATGATTGATAGGAAGGGATCATTGCTTTTTTGTTGATCAATGCAGCGTTTTTCTATTCATTTCTCATCAAATGCACTATTACTGCGAAATTGTCTAGAAACTTTTTAAAGTCTGTTGTTCGGACAATCTAATGTGTTTACTTCGTTTAATCTTTGCCTCAACGCCGTGTTGTTTTCACTCTCCTTTCTGCAATTCGCAAAATATTTTAATTTCCTATTCCTTATATGGTATTTGTTTTTCTATGGCATATATTCCCACATCCCAGCCAAAGGTATATTCTCTGCCTCTGACAAACCTGGTGACTATTGACTCAGGTGTATAGTTTACCTCGTTCTATCCGATTAGGCTGCCTTTCCTATATGGTATCTCTTAGAATATTGCAAGAGCGAAGCAGTTTGCGTTAAGGCGCGCAGTGAGGCTTAAAGGCGCTGCACACTAGTCTCAAATGTGAACGTAGAGCTACTTATTGAGGTTTATCGATGAACAGTAAAATTTTACTTCGTTAGCTTAGCTTTAAAGCAAAAATGATTTAAATAGTGAGATAAATCATTTGTAAACCTAATAGAGAGAAATAAAACTAATGCTGAACCTTCAAAGGAACCAAATATGACCCGTATTCGATTGAGTGAGGACGCCCTCAGGTTGAGTATAACAAAAAGTATGACAGATTCAATCATCTTGATATTTAAAAATACAGGAAATTTGGAATATGGCCATATTTTTTGCAAAGTCAATTTTAGTGCTGAGACATAATTTATTATTGTAGAGGTAGTAATTTTTCCCATAACGTACATAGGTTATAATCTCATGGAGAGATCGCTGTCACCACTGTAACGTATAAGCTTATTAAGGATTAAATGTGGCTCACATCTAATTTAATTGCAACTATACGCTGCAGTATCAGGTATTCGAAGGTCATTGTTGGGCGTTCATCCGGAATAGCTCGATGAGATATGACGATTGACGGAGTGAGCAACTCAGGGCAGGTGATGAACTCATCGGCCTCTGAGGAATTGCAACTGCCCACTGTTCGTGCACTGACTGACAAGCAAAATGCATTGTTGAGGACACTTCACACCATTATCAAGATGAAGGATGCTCTCGATGCGAGTGCCATAAGGAAACGAAAAACGCAAAAGAACGAGCAGGATGGGGCTACGTCATCAAAGGTATCTATTTCAGTTGGCTTTTCGTTTTTAGTCATTCGTTTATAAATAAGATGAAATTGGTCACTTTATGTCCATCTCGGAAAACGGCTGATTTGCGTTGTGATGTAGTAGAGGTTTTTCATGCTGTAACAAGTACCTAGCCATGGGTGATGTGGGGGGGGGGGATAGTCAAAAGTAATATCACCCCAATGTTCTTGTTTTTTTCCTGCCTTAAAAGTTTGCTTTACAATTTTTCGGTAGTGTCTTTCGAACTGGTGTGAGGTGGAGCAGTCTAGCTGTAGTTTCAGTTTGATTCCAATTCCACTTCCCCGATACATTTTAGTGCAAGTATTTCTCGTCTTTTACTCTGACAGACGTTGTACTTCAGGTTGATGAGGAGCGTTTGAGCGTGTTGCTTTCTTCTTTGGAGCCGTTGTGGGGGTTGGTTTCAACATGTTTGCACCGTTTGGCAAAGGCGGATGCACACGCGGCTTTGGCGTTACAACCTGCAGCAAAAGCTTTCGGGAGTTGATCCTAAGAGACCCATCGAGAATCCAGATGCCATTAAGTTAGTTCAGTTTGCTGGTCAGTTCTTGTTTCATCCCATAGAACTTTTCTAGATCCGTTTACTGTGCTCAAAACTGGCGCAAATGGCGTATGAATATATGTATTTAAAAACCCGCATCTTCCTATAATGAAGTAGTAAAGATTCTATCTATGTTTCGTGTGAGTGTTTCTCTGCTTTATTAGTAAGGATCCAGGTAGTAAATATCTATTGCTTTTTTTGTTCGAGTGCTCTTTTGATTTATTAAGGAGCCTTTCAAACTATCAATTTTCGGTATCATTGAGTATTGACTTCTGTAAGGGAAATAAAAATCAAATTTTCAAATGGCCGCTTTGAAAGCAGTATCTTGCTTCACAATATGTAGTGAGCTATGTAGAAAGGGAGAATGTTGGGAAACTTGTCTAAATCATGACGTCATTGTGTGTCAGCGCTTTTCCAGGGCCCATTTGGCCACGTAGTTCCATTGTGGCCAACTTCTGCAGCCGTTTGGTAGGGAGCTTCCAGCCGGTTTACGCAAGCGAATCAAGGAGCTGTGAGCTGCTTGCGGCTGGATGTGCTCATTCTCCTGTCGGAGGTAAGTGTTCTTTCATGCTCCTTTTTTGGCTTTTATTGCAGCTTAATCGTGCAATATTTTTTCACTTATGTCATTTGAAGGGGAATTTTGCAACCTATGCTATCACTTGTAGAGGAATGGAGATGAAAGGGAGATCTCCATCCCTTCTAAACAAAAAACAAACTGAGACCCTCTATAGCTTACGTTAAGGTAACGGTAGCATTTTTCGTGATGCACAGATACTACTTAATGCAATGCACTCTGCAAGGAGTGCCAGGTGTTTCTATACGGATCTGCAAGCGTACCTGGAGGCATTTGAACGAGCTGGCGCTAAAACGTTGGAGTTTTTCTCGATTTTTTTTTACCTCTTTGCTTCCTCGAAACTGTAGCCGTTTCGTAACTTGATCTGTAAAGGGGGAAGGGCTCAAAAGAAAAAATTGGTGGCAATGGAGGGGCTGTTAAAGTGTGGTGATTGTAAGCTGCACCTTATTTCGCTGCTTTGAAAAAAAGAAAAAAAAAGTTAATTTAAGCGCTCGCCGACATCACATCGTTCGTTATTCGAACGCATCATCGTTGGGAGATCATGCAGGATTGCCACCAACGACAAAATGCCGATAGTTCCAATTACCATGCAACTGCGGGACATACAGCATCGACCCAACACCGATCATCGTTCTCAACGTCGAAGCGCATTGACTATCCACCACATGCTTATGGGCCGCCAGCCGCCACTGCCTATTCATCAAACACCTATTGCGGTCAAGATCGACGAGCTCGCTAACGCGCAGGTGACCATTTATTTTTTATTAGATGGCCATTTACCATTTATTTTTTATTATTTTCTATTTTATTTTTTTCATTTATTTTTTATAACCGTAGTGAAGACTTATGGTGCTAGTTGGAAGGGAGAGGGAGAGGAGAGGTGAGGTCGTAGTGGCGATTGGAGTAGGCGGAGTTCTGTCGTTATGTATTCAAGCAGAGGTAGGGAAAGGGAGGGAACTTCTTCGAGGGTCCAGGAATTGTAGCGCTTTGTTACTTGGTGGTAGGGACTCTCATTTTGGTGAATCCTTTCTTGGTTACAATGTGTTGTTGGACTTTTCGTTGATATTTTTTGTGGCGTTACTGTTTTAATGATGATCTGAATTGCAGTAGAAATAGATCAGTGTGATAAGCGGACTATGCGATGCGATTTAATGAGTTGGTTGAGGTGATTTCTAGGTGAATGTTACAAAAAAAGAATATAAATGCAACGAATCGATTGGTTTTGGAGGCTGATTGGCGGAAGTATTCGCCGAATTCATGAAGCAAATGGGAAGTGGCATGAATCGGACTTTCGAGTCAACAAAGATTAAGGTAAGATGCGTTAAATGTTTTGATGGTATTTACGTGGATGGAATTGAGCTGTGACATTTTGTGCTGAGATACAGGTGGGTTTGAAATTTGTTGAAGTGCAAGAATTAGAAATCGTTTTAAATGCACCGAGACCAATTAAGAACGATCTATGAATAGTCAGCTGATTCTTGGAGAGAGCAAGAAATATGAAGAGATGGTTTGTGCATTATGCACGAGAAACTATTATGGTGCGGATTCGCCAAAAATTTAATCCTAAACTAATTGGAAGTGTTTGTCGGTGACCATAATCTAATAATCGCTTGGGTTGAATGGTGAGGTAAGCCCACATTTAGCGTAAATGATCAGCCAAGCAGCAGGACAGGTTACAGTTAGGTACGCAATTGACTTTCCCTGAAAGCTCGTATTCGGTACAAATTGAGTTGGGCGACAGTGAGGTAAGCCACTGAACCGATGGGATTCTAATTAACTATGCAGGTGAATAATCAGAACACATACGCAGACAGACAGACAACGCAATATTCTGTAATACATTGCGTCTTAAGCATTTGAAGTATTTTTAAGTGCATTGTTGAAGCAACAGTATTTAAATCCCATTATAATTAATTAAATTAACTTGTCTAAATTACGATAGCAAGTTGGCACGGTTGGCCAATTAGCAGAACTTTGCAGCCATCATTTGCCGTTTCCTTGGACTTCAGACCTCCTTATGCCGAAATGTTAAGGGGCGGGAGGGAGATGGAGAGGGAATTGATGGAATTTTGAACTGTTCGACGATCATAACCTGAGCGCATAAGAGTATCGGCGGGTCATATTCGGTCATCTTATGCCAACATCGGCTCATTTTTTTTTGCTGTCGGCCTGAGATATATTGCTCACTGATAACATAGAATGGAAAATTTTGTGTCTGTCCAGTTGTGGTGTCATTCGCATTTCCTTTGGATGAAAACGGCAATCAGGTAGGCGTCTTGTGGCAGTCATTTGTGCGCTTCGTAATTTCCATGATGTCACTGAGTTTGCATAATCCAGGTGGACGACTTGAAACCGTCTGAAGAGAAGCAATGTGCGACGATGCTGAAGGGAAGAATGAAGAGGAACTCGGCGGGTGGCAAGGAGAAGGAGTCAGGTGCGAGCGAGGGCAGCGGCTGTTTCCGACTGAAACAGCTTACCCCCTGTTTCCAACTGAAACAGCTTACATCTGGTGGAGCTGCTAACAACAAAGTCACCACTGGTGCGGTCCTTTCGAATATAGCTTCAACGAGCTCTGCGCTGAAAACTCGGTAAACTTATAGTTATTAAAATTTGATCTGGTAGTTAGGAATGGAGCGTAGGATGGGAAGATGCGAATTTTTCTAAGGGGAAGGGATTTGTGGTTGCTTAATAAAACTTTATTCCATTCGCAGTCAGCGGCACCTCTGTGATCCGTTCTCATGCGCACGGTCTAGATGAACGTTAACGATACATTTCGCGAAGTAATTAGTTGGAACGATTGCAGCGATGCCTAATTTTTTTGAGAGCCTATATGTAAGCATTTTTTTCTTTAGAATACTCCGACGTCGTCGTGGATCACGTGGATTTCGTCTTTTGGTAAGTGACTGTGAATTGCCGACAAATGCACTTTCGGCTGCGGCAGCAATGTGTTCATTTGATTGTCGAGTGACACATGGTCCCGACTGGAAGTGGAAAAATCAGGGCAATGGTACCCTTGGGACTGCTATTTCGCCTGTTGAAGATGGTTACTCTTTGTTTTTATTTTTAAGGATGTTTGGAGCAAAGGTTGACTTTGATTGTTTGGAGATGATTTTTCTAATGATTAAAAAAAAAGTCATCTCAACAACCTCACAACCAGAAATAAGCGACTCCAAGAGTTGATTCATAGTGGTTAACTCTTGAGTCACCATCTTTGGTTGCAAAGACCGCTCTGGTAATTTTGCCTAAACTCATGCTCTAGAAGTAGTCAAAGTCAAGAAATTGAGTTCTGGCTTTTCACTTCCTTATTCACAAGTTTGTTACTTGGTGATATCCTGACCAAATATTTTTCCCGTACAATTGAAACCAACCTATAAGATTTGCCAGGAGTCGTTAAAGTGCTTAAATTCTCCTTCCAGCTTATATATGATACAAGTATTGCTGAATGGACAGACCGACTCGAGAGGTTCGGTAGGTGTTTTCTTTTTCGAGTGTTCGCATTGTCTGCTTAAAAGTTGCATTTATTGGCAGTTGACGGGGAATTTCTTTATTTCCAGCCAGCCGAGTTTTCTTTTTGGCAGTGGTTGAGGTCAGTAAAAGAGTTGATGAAGGGCATTATTTAGGTTTTGCTATCTGTTAAGGATTCATTTAAGTGGTTCTAGGTGTATCATGCTTACTTCTTCAGCAGACTGCTCCATTTGTTCTTCTTTTAGGTGGACTAGTCGTTGTCACCTACAAGGATCAGTAGCTGAAAGAGGCGGCGGTACGCAGTGTGAGCGTCGAGGTGGCAGAAAACGGTGATTGGGAAAGGTGGTCGAATGGATACAAAATGCCGGTACTGAAGAGGCGAGCGTCAATGCCAGTCGATGATACGAGGCGGCATTCCTCAGGTTAGAGTTTGCGTTCCATATACTCTTGGTATATGGTTTTAAAGTGAACAATGAAGACAGTTTCGGTGTCTGCGTTCAGACCGTACTTAACCATCCTTAGTTGCAATAAGTGATGCGCGTAGTTAAGAGCAGCGTGGCTCACTTCTGGCAACGGGAAGAAAATGGGGTTTGGTGGGGTGGGGGTGGGAGAAGGAAACCGGAGTAAAATCTCACACTCCTGGCTTTTTGTTCCACTGAGAGGTACTATGATCAAAGAGACCGAGAGATTTTTCACAATTTTTGAGGTGTTTATAATCGCGTTCTATGCCTATGGCGTAGAATTGCGCTACAAATGTCATAAATATGTTTTATAAAGACTTTTCCTAGAGTAAAATGCTTTGATTTTCTTACATTGCTTGATTATGACAATACGAAAGATCCTTCTGTGAAATTTTAAGTAATTATATCAATATTTTGTTCATAACCCAGCGGTCGGCTATGATTCACTTCATTATGGCCGATCATTGAGATTTCATTCGTTACAAATTGGCAATTTGTTAGCAATAGAAACGTAAATTTTAGCACTTATGGATTTTTCCGCTCTTTCAGACAGAAATTTTTCGATACATAACATTATTTGGTTATTTGCTATGGTTTCACTATATTCACATTTTTACGTTTTATGCCGTTCGACAAGATTGGCGATTTTATATGAGATTCTGTTACCTGTAGAGCTTTATATACTGCGAAGTAAGCAATGGTTTCTTTCGGATATTAACTGGTTATGCGTGAGCAGTCAAATTTGCTTTCTTATAATGCAGCCATATCTGTTTATTTTAATGAAGCAGTTTATGGTGGATTTTCATAACTGAGACGTTTAGGTTTCCATCGATGTGGTCGTCTATATATGGCCCGGTCACAGGCTAGTGAGATCAGCCTGAGGCGGATGTACTCGAGATCGGTACTCTATAACGAAGGTGCCGAACTTATCGACGACCCTGGCGAGCTACTTTATAGATGGCCAGTGCTGCAGACTGAAGACGTCGGGGTATGACGCTTTTTCTTATATTTGCATATGCGATTTGTTCACATTTTGTCGTTCATTCCTCTATTCTTCCGTTCTTTCCCGTTGAGTTAATTCTATTTAATTTTTTGATTTCACTCTGTTCATTTAGAGAAGGATAAGATCGATGCAAGCATGCTGCTGCAAAGGGTCTTTACTGATGGAGAATGGGATGCGAAACGTTCAAGTGGTCATGCCGTCGACATAACGGCGTGTTGCATCACAAAGCATAAAATGAAATCGTATACAGGGTTGAAAGTTTCAAAACCTCGTTGAAATAGTCGTTGTTGCTGCCCAGTTGATTTCTTGTAAAGATGGCATTGTTTGTCTTCCCCCTTGATTCGGTCATCCTACGGTGCTACCTGCAAAACTACAATTATCACTTTTGCTGTGCCCAATGACCTTTTTTCATTGCTCATCGGGAACTGAACCTTGGCTTGAGTGACCTCTAATGGGAGGTTGAAACTTCTGATCTTGTTGATTGTTTTTCCCACACAACACCATGGGTCTTTCTTTGTTTTGCAGTTTATAGTACATAGATTATGCTCTCAGACATGTAAGAATCTGTTTTACCCTTAAATCAGGGGCATTAGCTTTAGAAAGCATGAGGTTTATGCTCGTTCTTTAAATCTACGTAATATACTTGTGAATTGGCAGGTATGAACTGATCTTTGATCTGAACACACCCCTGGGTTGTTTCCTGCTGAACCTGTTTAAGGCGATTAATAGCATCCTAATCATCAGTATTGATCTTTCCTTTTGTTTTGACCATCTCAGAGCCGCTATAGCTTCCGTCAGGGTTTAGTCTCAGATTTTTGCATTGTAGTTTTCATTTCATATCCGCCGTGTTGCATAATTTGGGAAACAATTTCTGATTGATATCTGAGGAGCAGTTTGGTTTTGGGTATGTAAGAGTAAAGTTGGCTTTGGACAACTTAATCCGAGACCAACCCGCTTGAGACAGTATGGACGCGGTACGGGGAGTTAAGGACCTCGTATATGGCTACAGCGATGAATAAAGTTGGCATTCGTGTTCGGCGACAAACAAGCCTTTAACAGCCTTCAACGGGAATAAAGGACCAGTATCTTAAGCCCCAATTTAAAGATTCACTAGTGCCAGAACCTTTTTTTAAAACCATTTTCTTTCCTTTTCAGCTTCTTTTCTGGTAAAATCACCGTTGCCAAGTTTTGGGCTGCCGGAAATTATATACTATTCTGAATGCACGCCCAGATTTGTACTGCTCGTTACTTGTCGCTTTCGCTAAAATTTGCTACGCATTTCCTATTGGGCAATTTTTCTTCTTTCTTTTTTGCACTCATCATAAGTTATATATGGCATACGAAGCCTTTTTCTCTCAATGTCTGATTTTTATGGGATATTTTCGTAGACATCTGAGAAATGAAGTCAGAAATTTTTTACAGTTGGGTCTGCTATCGCCGAACGATTTATCCGTTGATGCGATCGGTTTATATCAGGCATTAGCCGAACGAGCCAAAAAACTTGGTACTATTTTAACGAGTTATTGTTCCGTTGTATTTTATTTCTTGACTGACCGATGTGACGGACACATAACATTTCGATCTCCTCTTTTGTTGATTTCGCATTGCAAACCAATAGAACTCTTATAGGGCAACGAATAGCAGTCCACTTCTTCCAAACGTGACGGATGGAATATTCGCTTCATTACGACACATTCGTATTATAGAATTGCATCGACGGGATGTAATCATTGAGTTGATGAGTACTCTAAAATGTATCGAAATGAAAGCGATCGCAGCAATTCCATGCGTTATGGGCTTGTATCATATTCTGTTTACCCACCTATTGCGGTTTCCTTTTATGATTTGGGCTGAAAATTTTAGAAACTTTTATTAAAAGAAAAAAAATTTTTGTGGGACTGAGGGAACATGAATCAAAGCACGCAGCAATCCTTGATCCTTGACTTTCCTTCGTGTAGATAACGATCCTTTGCTATTACCTAACGAGCTTGTCGGCAGCTCGTATTAACCAGATATGTGCATCGAAGCTTAGTAAGCTTATTTCTTGAAAATGATGGATGATTCAAGTGATACGTTTTATAGCCTTTTCTAGGGGATCTTATCAGAAAGCAGCGTATCCCAATTGTGGGATGAGATTTTGCCTGTGGTCTGTGGTTGAAGAAGTTTGAGATTTGCTGTGTGCTATTATGCATATCCGTCATTGTGCACTAACTACACTGCCCACACGTGTTGATCCAGTGATCTAATATGGATTGTTTGAGGTGTGCAAATATTTGAGCAATGTGCGGTCAGAGAAGTGATCCTGGGAGGCGACAGTGAAGTACAAGCGGTGAATACTGACAAAGGGATTATTGACACGGATAGATTTGTGGACGCCGCTGGCATTGTAAGGTTTGATTACCTTTTGTAGGACTTTCCTCTACGTGTACCCCGATTTTTTTTTCTTTCCTCGTAATGCTTCTTGCCATAATGATCGAGGGAATGGTAACGAGCGGTGAATACTATGCGTCAACAGTCAGAACAAAGCCGGAAGCTGTATTGCGGTTAAACATGGTTCGATTAAACTGAAATTCCCTGTTTATTGATTGTATTCTATTTTCTATCGATTACCTTTTTGTTTCTGGTCTAATGTGAGCGATGTAACGACGGGGATTTAGGTCATCTTGTAATGTTTGATGACGGAGTTGCTCGCAACGCCCTTAGGCTACAACCCTCTCATGAAAGCGACATCGATTTTACACCGGAAAAAAAGGTATTAGATAATAACATTCTAAAGTGTATGCAACTTACTATCAACGGAGGGGAGGGCAATCGTACGGGTGATTTGCCATCTCTTGGGAACACCGCCGGCCTTGTCCACTTTTATCTTCACTGCTTCATTGCATGTTAGACTCGTCACAGCCCCATGGAGTGAAAGTGATCGGAGACACTCGTTAGTCAGTAATATTAATCGGTGGGACTATAACTTCCAACTTATATGCATTGCGGAGTTTTCTTTTCAACCCTTTGCCTTATCTCTACCATAGTCGAAGAGGTAATTGTTCAAATAGCTCGCTTAAGATTGGCACGGTTGATGAGACAGTGGATAGGGTGATAGGAGTAGTGCGGTTGATACTGAGCTTGTTTCTTCTATTATGCAGATTCCTAATGTTGATAGGGGTGACATACAATGTAGAGTGCCATTGAATTGTTGCTTGATTTATGAATGTTCGATAACAACAACGATCAGTATTTTCGATAGATGAAGTTAGAAATATCTGTTGTATTTATTTTAGCATGTTTCAGTGGTGTGGAAGGATTATGGTGAGGAGTTTGCCGGCACAGAAAGTACGTATAGCCGCTTATCCAGGCACCTATACTTATATGCTAACACATCGACTTCCAAGTTCGAGTGTTGATAATTCCACGCCGAGTGAGTGTTTTTGAAGTTTGGAACGCTTTTATGTTTTATTCATTCAATAAGAGGTATGTTAGTAAATGTTTTGAATAAAACTGTAAATAATTAGAAAAACTTTTTAAAAATATTTTTTATTTCAATAAACCGATGACACGGTATTTTAAGGGATGCAGTTTACGTGGAGCTTGTTCATCGCTGATATGATTCGCTTTTGTTTTCATTGAAAGGTGAAACATTTCACATGGAGAGGGGAAATCTACAAAGTTTTCGATGTTCTGTTCATTTTAAATATCATACACTTCAATAATGAAATGTTATGATGCCAAATCAATAAAAGATTTCTTTTTCTAGTATTCACACATGTCGATGAGAAGATCTTCATAAGGGCAAGTGAATATCGAACAATATGTGCAGGATTCAGCGAGCAAGCCTGTCAACCATTGGATCTGCCTCATGATGACCTCGCCGATTGGAGCATTCCCGAACCTGATTGGGATAAATTTTGTTTGTTTCTTTTTTTTCTTCCAATTAAAATTGTGATTAGCCTTATGTTGTCCGCAGATTTTGCTCATCGGCATCGTCTCTATTTGTGTACTTTATCGTTGCCGATTCATTAGTCGTGCGTCCTTCCATTCATTGTGATGACATAGTCTGTGTCAGCTGGCATTCCATGTTTGATTTGTCTGCATATGCGTGGTCAGAGAAGGATGCTGACTCAAGAAGGAAAGCCTTGTAATGGCGAGCAAGTTCTCTTTGCTTATTACTTTATGCTCAATTTCTTGTTATTGCTTAGATTAGTTGGCACATCGAATTTGCGCATTGACTACAGCCTCAAGCTTCTGTTGAATTCTCAAAATGATAAGGGGATTGGACTAATAGAGATGTTGCAAAGTTCAGCACATCATTCGCACATTTAGCAGGTTTATGCTTTTTAAGCTTTCCGTTATGGTTTATGATGGTTTCGGAGATTTCCCTAAATTCTTTTTGTTTCTTTTTATTCTTCGCTAAACTTTGTTTCTGACGTTTGGTGAAATTCAATGCCATCTGAAAATATGATTGACGCTTGCATAGGGAGATTTCTTGTGCCTATTTTCGGAATTAACGAGATTCCCTTCTCCTCTGCCCTTGCCTGAGTAGGTGTTATAGCGGGCAAAAAGATTTTGTTTTACGGGCAAAAAAAGAACAAAACAATGTCAATGGGAACTGCAAGTAAAGAGCAACAATGCAGCGATTTTGAGAAGTGAATATATGTGTTGTTTTCAGATGCAGCGTTAGATGCTCTCATTGGACGATGCGCTTCGTTGGGCACGGTGGAGGTGGGCAACCTTGTTTGTGGTGCCGAATCCTATACTCCCGATAAAAATGCTGTTATCGGTGAGACTGCACAGGTTGGTCAACCGATGTTAATCGATCGATGCTTTTGATTTATTAAAAAAAAAAAGAAGAAAGAGAAGATTCTTTTGGATGAGGCTACACATAGATAAGATCTGAGGGTGATGAAATGAATTGTTTGTATTTCTTTTGTACAAATTCTATTTCATATTTCCCTGAATAATACAGAGTACACATTTTTTTAATAAATGACTTTCATTAAGGAAGAGAGTAGCGTTTCATTGCGAAAATTAGTCATAAATGAGCAAATAGCGCAAATGCTCAGTATTCTTGGGTAATTTATCTAACTGATTGTTGGCCGACTGCCGATCAAAAAGGATCCTGTTTGCGTTGTGGATTGCAGTCGTTTGAGATGGAACGAGCTGAAGTATTTTAGGCTCGAGGCTATTTTGTGGCCACTGGCCTTAGCGGTCAGGGCCTTGCTATGGCAGCCGGGCTAGGTGATATTGTGGCGGATATGGTATGCGGCATCTTGCCCAAAGTGGATGTTTCACGAATGGAAGTGACACGATTTGTGGATTTACACGCACATGCACAGTACCTGATTAAGAGGATACCGGAAGTGGCAGGTGAGCACTATTCAGTAATTTTGTTATAATCGGCGAGCTAATGCTAATTTTATAACTTGTAGAATGAACTGCAAAAAGGTATTCCTCTCGTGTTATTCGATTCTAGGTTGATGTCGTAATTGTCTTCACAGATAAGATGAAAGTTCCGATGAAATGTTCATTTGTTCTATGTGCTTCAGGCTCTTGGGACGTGATTCAACCAGGTTGTTCCTTCTATCTTTGCCTTCCTCCTAAGTCGTCCGTTTCAGCCTCTTTGTCTTTGTTTAACTTTGACTGCTTATTTTTTGCGGTGTCTAGACATGTTCAACGCATTAGGTGGGTGTTGTGTAGAAGTGCTGGCATTCATTGATGATTATGCAGAGTTTTTGAATTCCGTTCCACTTAATAAAAAGTCGAAAGATATTACTGGTAAATCTAAACGAGTTTAAATTCAGAAAGGAAAAGACCTTGCTCGTGGGTATTTCAAAGATGGGAGCACAGATTAATCAGGCTTGTTGTATTTCGCATATATAAAAAGGGATTATCAGAATCTATTAGTGAATTGGGAATCAGCCTAGTCGCGATTAGACCTATAGCTTTGGTAAACAATTTCGTTTTTATATGTATTTTGTTGGCATGTTATGGCGAAAGCTTTCTTACTTTATTAACACTTTACCTATCTTATGAGTTCCCGCCTGTCCATCAGGTGCAACCAATTTCGCGAAGGAATTTTCATTTCATCTAAAATCGTTTTTCATTGGTTTCCATAGAGCCGTTTGCAAACGATCACCTGGGCTTTAAAGACTGTTAGGTGGTCGACAGATAGAGAAGTGAACTAGAGGTTAGAGCCCCTCATTCTTGTAGATGGTAACCGGGGCAGTTCTAGAATATAAACTTTTCGAGATGAGGTATAATTTTCCGGCAACACTGGTTTCTACCTGGGAAGTAGCAAAACTACAGCGATAAATCTGTTGGTCATATGCACCCTGGAAGCGCTTTATTTGAACATTCACGCGAGCTGCCGGCTGCTTGAAGGAAAGTGAAGGCGATTGCATCCTTTGTTTGCGGAGAAAACACAGTGCGGGGCAGGTGTCTCTACATTGCGACGCAGTACAATGGTAATGTGATGATGAGTACAGTTGGTGCACAAATAGTTTCCAACGTATCGACATTTCACGCTGTTGGCGAACAGACTGGTCAGTAATTTTGGCATACGGGAGGTTGCCAATTGAAACTTCTTCCTTAAGAAGTCATCATTCGCCCCTCCCCCCACTCCCTCCCCCCGCCCTCAAGTGCGCAGGTCAGACACATCGCGTTCCTTCAATTCTTCGACAGCAAGCGCTCAACTGTCTCAAGTATTTAGGGATTGCGATTGCAGGATCGAGCTTCATTTTGTCTTCTATCAAGGGTTTCAGCTACAGTACCTGTTATAATACTGCAGGGATGTTGTTTACGAATTCCTACGAGTATCATCAATATCATACGGCTCGCAATCTCCGTATGTCTCCGATATTCCACCATCTGAAGGCTGCAGGCGCCATATTCGGTGAAGTGATGGGCTACGAGAGACCATTATGGTTCTCCCTCGACCCGGAAAGTATGCGGTGGTTATGATTTAACTTTTTATTCGAGTGGGCCCCCAGCGCCGGTAACGGGTTGTTGGTTTCATGTTTTGGAAAGCTGTTTTTAAAGAATTAACTGGGTTCATTTGGAACATTTCTTGCTGTCATGCTACTAAATATGCGTTTACAGTTTGGAAGATCTAGTAAGTAAATTTTCCAAGACTTTAAGCAACGTAGTTGGCTTTGCCATTTATGAATCGACTTTTTTTTTTTTTAAATTTAGTTTTTCGTTTGTGAAAGAGAGGGACAACGCCGATTTTTGCAGGTGAAGTCAAACTCAACAACCGAACCAATAAGAATTTCACTGTGATATCACGAGTTCCTTTAGAACTAGTTGTATGAAATGCGTGATATATTCCTTTTCTTACCAGACTCTGCCTTCCATTGTAACACCAGTGGACAATTATCTTAAAGTTACTCTTTTTTAGAACAGCGAGATATTCTCTATAGTGGTCAATACAAGTTGATCGGCAAACCAGAATGGTTCGACCGTGTCGCAAAGGAGTACGAGGCATGCCGTGAAAGAGTTGGTCTCATCGATATGTCCAGCTTTGCTAAATTCGAAGTCACTGTAAGCATATGAGTGGTTATTTTTGTTCATCAGATTTTGCTAAACATTCCGCTTGTTTAAGTATCTCTCCGTTGTGGCCAACTTCGCAATCATTTGTGGAATATCTAACGAGTGAAACTAGTTAAGTTCGAGTGAAACTTCGAAAAAGTGGAACTAAAACTAGGTTTGAAAAGCTAGATTGGAAAGCGAGTGAAACTTCGCAGAGAAATTATTCGGTAAATGCTGCAAAACCTCAACGCTGTCATCCGTTGTTTTGCTAATGAAATCTCGACATATTGCACGGCAAGCCTCTTTTCTGCTTTTATCCTAACTGATTATCTATATAATTCTTAGGCATGCAGTTCCTAAAGGATATAAATTGCAACATATTCAAAGGGGCCAGATGTAGTGAAGCACATGCAACGACTGTGCTCGGCAGACGTGGATAAGCCGGTTGGAACGACGATATACACGGGAATGCAAAATGAGGCGGGCGGTTACGTTACCGACTGTACAGTCAGCAGAGTTGGACCACAGCAGTAAGCTTTATTCTTATTTCATTGCCTCTAAACTCATTACCACGTTGCTTTAGTTGCGTTAAATAATACTGGGAATGCTTGCGAGAGGATGAATGAAGGAAGAAAATGTCATCCCTGCTGTCGTCCATAATTGACAGCTGTAACACTTCCCCGTATCCTCACAACTACCTTCGTCTTTGAGGGCGGAATGAGGGTTTTGCTTTTGCTTAACAATCCATGAAGCTTTGCATATATGTTTTTGCATATTTGCATATATTTTTTGCATATCCTTGAATGTTTGCTCGCGTCGAATGTATGAATTAATTCAAAGAAATATTCAGAAGAGCGTTTAAATGATGGGAATTTTCTTTTATCAGCAGGTTCTCCTAGGAAATAGTGTTCACCTTATGTACTCAGATGTTGTCCACTTTCCTTATTTTCAACTTGACCAGATAAAGATTTATTATGGTTTAATAATTTCTTCTAAAAAGTTTTGTTTATCTGTGGGGAAATCTCAGGAAGTAAGTGACTTTACTTTGCATCCGCTAATGGACTTCCATTTAGGTAATAAAGTTTGCATAATTAAGCTAATAATAAAGGTAACAAAAGTAATTTTGCAAATAAATTAAGAGAAAATTTTTTGCTGAATGTTTTTGCCGACGATGTAATTTGCAATAGGCAACGCAGCATTGCGTTCATATTTCAGTTATTTTGTTGTGGCACCAACAGTGCAGCAGTTACGCTTCCAGCATTGGTTCTATAGATGGGCACTCAAATGGCAGCATAGTGTATCCTCTCAGGTATACTTTTACCCTTATCTGGTCATGAAGTTTTAAATTCTTTTTCAAATTCATTGTATATTGAATTATACAATCGAATATTGCATCTTGATTATCAGGAAAAAATCCATTGGCGTATTGACTGGGCACATTGTTTGATCTATACAAGTTGCAGTGATTCATCGAAGCAGCTCTTTGGTATAATTCGAGTTTTTTGTACTAATAGGTTTGCATAGTTATTCGATTTGATCTCTTTGGAGATTAGCATATTTCTATCGTCGGCTTTTGAGTGGAGCTACAAAATACTGTAAACAGCTGCTAGCATTACATAGCTTATTTTCGACTGTGGATATTGTATAAGACTGTTGTAGGATGTGACTGGCCTGTACACTGCTGTGGATGTGGTTGGCCCTGCATCGCGTTATCTTATGCAGGATCTTACAGGTCGTCCCATATCCTCTTCGAATTTCCCTTCATTCTGCTTCAAGGTTAGTTTTACTGTTGTCAGTTTAACTTTACTTGAGATGCTTTTCACGTATACACTTACCCTTGACCAGGATGCATGAGGTTAGCTTCCTGCTGACCGCAACTTTTATGAAGATGAGGTAATTGGCTGTGTAATAACAACACCTAGTCAAAGGTAGGCACACATTTTTTTTCAAGTTTTTCCTCATTCGTTCTTTCAAGCCTCAGTCGTTTTGCACTTTTTTCTTCCGTAAGTTTAGCCTTGCTTTGTTTTCGATTTGTTTTCTTACTTACTTTCTCATTTTGAGTTTTTATCTCTTCTGCAGTTTTTTTATTGCAATCTAAAACATTTTCGACGTTCGCATCTTTTGTTTTATTGGTACAGTCGTTACTGATAGGCCTTTTTTCGTTGAATTGTTTGATATGTTTTTGATGTACTGAATTCTCATTTCAGGAGCTGAGTATAGGCATAGCGACGGGTATTCGAGCAATCAGTGTTTCACATTGCGGTGAATTGGGTTGGGTGCTCTATATCCCCAATGAGGTTACTTCTTATAATATTTAGTGATTTCACAGATGCGCCTTTATGTATTCAGCCTTTTTGAGCCACAAGCTTATTTGGTGTTATTCTTCGTCCTCGTTTGGCATTCCCTTGTGCAGTACCTCTTTTTTTTGCGTTTTTATTTTCGTTGTTCCTTGTAGGACTCGTGTTGTCGTATGGTGTTGAATATATCTTCCTAGAATTTTTTAAACCTCTTCTCATGAATGATTTTAATTATTGTGCTGCAAAGAATTTTATGAA
This sequence comes from Baylisascaris schroederi, assembly GCA_006503575.1. Classification (NCBI taxonomy): domain Eukaryota; kingdom Metazoa; phylum Nematoda; class Chromadorea; order Rhabditida; family Ascarididae; genus Baylisascaris; species Baylisascaris schroederi. The sequence continues at coordinate 1,101,565 of QEWY01002297.1, read as the reverse complement.
AAATACATCTTTCTCTACATAAATTCGTAAAACCCCTTGAAAAATCTTGCGTAACTATTAGAAGCATATTTGGGATAACGTATGCAATATTTTATTAAGGTTTTCATTGCATCATTTGGTTCATATTTTCTTCTGAACGAATATTTTGCAGTTTTTCTCTTTTTTTTGCTTTTAACCGATTTATTAGAAGGATATCTTGTTTACATATTGTATCGGTTATAAGGTATATTTTGAGGTAGCGCAGAATGTGTACGAGCTGATTGTGGATGCCGGCCATGAATACGGTCTAATGCATGCAGGGTAAGGTTTTGCTTGGCCTCATATATGGCGGTGTTTATCTCTCGTTAGTCTCATTGCATGTGCGCTTCAGTGCTTTTCTTTTTTTTTATGTGATGTTCTTTTAGAGGAAGTTAGATGGGTTGCGTCTTAATTAATGATATAGAATTAAGGAAAAGACTTGAATCGATTAGTGAAGATTATTGAAAATTGTTTAGTTGCCCTGCGAAAAAGTTGTTATGGGATATTGGAGGACACTCCGAAGCTAAAAGTTTTTCTGAAACAGCGGCATATGCAAACGTTGATTAACTCGATATCACATTACCGGCCTGCAATATGAACTGTTTCATCGTATTAGGTTAAACCGACTACGTTTTCTTTTGGTATTGATTCATCGCTGCTTTTAGTTGCATGAAGTGCCGATGCTACTTCCATTAACGTTTTTAATGAAGAAATATTAGGTGCTAGAAAGATTTAGGTGCTCTTTTTTTGGAACACGAAAATGCGCATTCTTTTTTCTTCCTCTCTCTCCC